>CM045763.1:174901501-174941501 GCA_025200525.1 Camellia lanceoleosa
TTATTCACTTCATGGCTTTCCTCTCTGTTCTTTGATCTCGAGGCATGTGAGAAAAAGGTTACCTCAGAGGCACCAATCGGGCTATCATTATATATTTTTCCATTAAGTCTTTAGTTTTGGCTCCTATACTCTTAAGCGTGAAAGTTGCTGAGTGAGTTCTCTAGAAAAATTGGTTTCTTATTTGAGGAAGCCTCCTTATTTACTCAACAGTACCTACGCTTTTGATCCACTAGTGGTTTGATTTTTCTCAGATTATTGACCGAGACTCTCTTACTTCTTTGGAGGACTGACCATCGAGATCACTTTGCACTAGGATTAATCTTAGCAGTGTAAACATTCAGATTACACCACCTTTTACTTACCAGCCTATGAGACATCATGGTTGGCTTTTAAAGCTATGTATTTATGGATTGCCAAATGTCTTGCTTTTAAAATTCCTAACTTGCTTTACTAATGATATCATGTTCATATAATCTATCTTGCTGAGAATGAAGGTTTTCATGATATGTGGATTATCTCATCTTAGTAGCACATTAGTGGTATTTGTCTTACTAATTCATCTTTGTTTCCAAGTGATATTTTGTTGTGTGTGAGTGGTTTTGGATCTTTGAGGAATGGAGTGTTTTGAGGCCAATGAGAACTCTCTTTAATTGTTGAAACTACTTTAGCGATGCTTCTTCTTTCGGCGGTAAATGCATCAATCTAGTATTTTTGCAAGTGGTTCAAACCTCTTGAAAGGTCTTTTTAAATGCTTAAGCGTTGGAGTCTTCGCTCGAGTAATGGGCACACATTTTTTGAGACTTAAGCTCGATGTAAGTCGGTCGCTTCGAAGCGGGTCTATCTTGGGTTTACACCTATTTTTCGTCGACTTCTCTCTCCTTCGGATTTTCCCCCAAATCTTTTGCTACTCTCTCTCTCTCTTAGGGGCCAAGTTCTCCTCCTTCCCTTATTCATGTCTTCTTCTATTGATTCTCGGTATGGTTTCGAAATCTATCCGCGTTTTTTAATCTCCCTCGTCTGAATTTCTTCTCTACTTTATTGTTTGTTTTTTTTTCTCTCTTTTCTTTCCATTGTTTGAATCACATGTTGTTAGACAAGTTTTTCTTCTCTTTTTTTTTTTTTTTTTGTTGGTATTCTTCTTTCTAATCAAGTTTTTCTTTAGTGTATCTAGTCTTGTTTAAGTTTGTTTCTTCTCCTTTTGTTGTTCTTCATTCATTTAGATCCTAGTTTTAGCTTATTTCAATTTTTTTTTTTTTCTTGGGTTTTATGATTTAAGTCATACGTGTGTTCTGTTTCATGTCTATCTTTGCCAATGTATGTTTCACTTTTTATTTTTATTTTTTTTGCCTTGTTCATATTTGCTACCAAAAAAAATGTTTTATATTCACTTCGGTGCTCTACTCGGCTTTTGGATTTCTATTGTTTATTTAATTTATTTTTCTTTTTCTTTACCTTATTTCTTACTTTTTATTGTAGTTAATTTGTTTTAGCTTCCATCACCTTGGTAGTTTAATATTCATGTTATTTCTTCGCTTTCGGTCCCTGTATATAATTGTTGTTATTATTGTTCTTGCTTAACATCACTTGTTGGTACTAAATAATAGTTTATTTTTGTGATGATCTTTGTGATGTTTTTGAACTATTCTTGGTGGGGTTGTCTTTAGGGTTTTTGGGTGATTCTGTCATGGGTGTTGTTTATTTAATGCACGTGTTGATGGTATCCTTATACGTAGTCTTCTAAGTCATGTCTAACTCCTCCAAGTGTCAAAAATCCATGGCCTCTCGTCCTAACTTCCATCTTGAGAAATTCAATCTAAAGAGAAAGCCAAAATGTTCATGGATTTATTAGAGGTCTAGGATTGTCCATGTGGAATGCCGAAATGTCCCAACCCAACACCTTTTGAGTCAATCCCCATTCATCCGGTGTATTTGACCCGGTTAGGTGCTAACAAAGGTTCTTCTCTTTTGAGTAGTCAAAGCACCTGGACTCGGTTAGGAAGTTTTACTATAATATTAAACTCCATTGAGGATCATGGTCCCTCTTTTATCATAGGTCCAATCGAAGGAAATAAAAGTGAACAAAAGATCGATTTGTGACATGCTTTGAGGGGATTCCACATATTCCAAAATTGTCATTATCCCTTCCTTGGCTCTTCTATCTTGTGACTACTGACTTGATCATCTCGACTTGTGTGGCTCTCCTCCGCCGGGGTTTGGATTCAAGGGCCTTAATCTAAATAATATGAACTTCTCCCTCGTTTTCGACTCCACAATCTCATTTATGCTGTACTTAACCTCCTTGTTACGATATCTCTCAAGACCAGCGATATATCTTATCTTGCATTGACCGCCCAACTTCCTATTGATCTCCCACAAGTCTCATTATTTAAAAAATGATCCACAATCTTTGGGGTATTAAAAGTCTTTTAGGTCTTCAGTATGGAGTGTCTCGTATCAATTTGTATTCTCATGTCTCTTGATGTTCTCTCTTCCAATGATGATGGAGTTTTGCTACTTCTATGAAACCTTTTACCAAAAAATGTGTCAGTCGAGGCCCATGTTAAGGGAGAGTTGTGCGAAGCGATCCTTCTAATGTAAATGAGGAACAATTAGCAAAAAGAAGCTGAGATGAATCTTTGGAAGTGGCTTGAGTGTGGGAAGTTAGCCCACTTCGTGTTCATACTTATTGATGAGGCAGCTTCCACTAGATGGAGCAAGCCATTTATTCATAAGCAGTTTGATCGATTGGATGCTAAGATAGATGTGTATGATGGCCGACTTCTGAATCTAGAAGCGGCCGTCGATGCTCGCCTCTACTACTTTGAAGGCATCCATAGGGCATATGTGAGCATTCGATAGATCGGCCCAATCACTTTGCCGGCTTGCAGATTCCTTCTCTTCTTCCAAATGCAACAAGCGAACTTCCCTCTGCCTCCACCGTGCTCAGCTTGATGATTTTTTTCTTCTTTTTCCTTTCTTGGAGCCGGTTTTTCTTTTCTTGAAAGTTTGCACATTATCTTGTTTAGTTCTTTGGTTGGGAGCATGTTGATTGTTTTGTTTTGGACTAATTGTGTTTATCTAGCTCTCTTTTTGTATGATATGTTTGGTTTATAACCTTTTTTAGGATTTGTTTTTCCTTTACTTTTTGGTTTGTTTTTTTATTACTTGCCCTTTGTCTTCTTGGTCAAAAAAGGGAGTATGATCTATGAATGATAGTATGCATGCCTATGTTTTTTGGTTTTGGTTTTTGGATTCATATCTTCTTTGCTAATCATCTACCTATCCTTTACTAGTATTTGTGCAATATCTATGTTCTTTGTAGATGGATTCTCTTCACCACGGTGTTTAGAATGGTTAGATTGTTTTTTCTTGTTTGTGTCTAGGCGTGAGTTTATTAGGATTTAATGTTAGATGTGTGTTTTTTGTTAGGGAATTGAAAAAATGGGGGAGATACGTTAGGTCCCTTGTATTGTCGAATTCCTGAACAACGCTTCGATTAATAATCCGATGCTACTGTTTGTTCATGGGCAGCTCGGCGGCAAAATAATCGCTATTTCCCGAATGAAGATGGTTTTCTTTCGAGAAGTTTCTGAGTCTACAAAAGTCTTGGGGGCTTCGCATTTTCCCTCGAGCACACTTTTGATGCGACTCATTTCAAGCAAAAGTCAACTTATGCATGCCTGCGCCTACCCTAGACACCACCAGCTCAAGCGATCATTCCTTAAGCCGCTTTCGAAGCGTCGTGTGCGATGCTGACTCGAAGCTGCTATAAAAGGCATCTTATGCTATTTTTTAGGGTTGCCTCTCCTACATACGAGTTTGCGGCCTCAGAACCATGAGTATATTGCTAGAAAGCTTTGCTATTGTTTTCCTTGATGTTATTGTGAGATTGTTATCTCATATGGATTAATTTGTATACATCAAGGAGCTTGTTACTATTCAACCATATAGAGTGTTCATCGGTGGATTCCAAAGAGTTGCCCGTTCAAAGTTGCTCATTGTTGTGGATTCAATGTAGGTGTTGTGGATTCAACATCGTGCTATTCAATTCGAGACAAAGGTGTTGGTGAAAGCAACACAAGAAGTATAAGACAATCCTAGAGAGTTGGGTAATTATTTGTACTCTTGTGTAATTTTATTATTTTCATAGTGGATTGTTTAGTGGCCTTTGACCCGTGGTATTTTATCATAGTTGGAGATGCTCAAATTGTGATTTTTCCAAGTTAAATCTCTTGTGTTGATTTATTAATTGCAAAACTACAATGTAAATCACTTCTGTATGTGCTAGATAATTTAGATTGTTAGTTTTGTATGTTTGGGATTTATTGTAATTAAATCTATATTGAATCATGAATCACTTAGGTTTTTCACTTTCTCTATTGGCTGATTTAATTTTAGTGCCAACAATATCCTGAAGTACAAGGCCACAATGAATATTCTCAAGCTGAATGGGATATCTTGTTGTGCTTTAAAACACAATTCTTTATTGCGATTGAAAAATGGCACCATTTTTCTTCACTTAACTGTGCAATACGTTTTTCTTCTTTAAATGGCATCATTCTTTTATTCTTAAAATTGAGCCAAGGTGTTTTTCATCATAAATAGAAAGATAATATCTAAATAATTCAAACAATACTTTGTATAAATTATATTCAAGTATTTTACGAATTTTTAATATTGAGAAGGGTTAGAGATTATAATTTTATGGAAGAAAAAAATCAAAATGAATATCTAAAATTTTTTTATCTCATACTAATTTAATTAGATAAGCAACCATACACTAATTTATGGGATTATTAATCATTTCACTATTAATCATGTTAATCAAATAAGACCTTATAGTATTATTTAGAGTAATGCTACACTTACAATTTTTTATTTTTTATTTTTATCATATTTGGTTTATTATCTCATGTATAATTATTGTACTTGTTTAATTTGTTACATCACTTATATATATATATATATATTATGTTAATAATGTAATTGTGATACATCACATGATAAATTGTGGTAAAAAAATAAATAAATGAAATACTTAAATATAATTTTTACAAAAGTATTGTTGGAATTATTTAGTTATTATCTTTTTCATTTAGGTAAATTATAAATATATTTTTCTGAAATTTGTTTAAAATACAAATTGACCTTGTGATTCTAAAATTATATCCGCCCTTGAAATTTTTAATTTCATAATAAATAAGCTTTTTATTAGTAAATCGTCATATCAATTAAAAGTTTTTAATAATATCATAAATTTATTTCAATTAATAAGTCAATTAATTTTCTTATTATATAGGAGAGCAATTAAAATTTAATTTTTTCAATTAATTACGTTAGATAAAAAAATTTATAATGGAATAATTATAATTTTATAAATCACATGAGACAATTTATATTTTAAGCAAATATCAAAGGGTGCATGTGTAATTTATCCTTTTATCATTTATGATGACAACACCTTGGCTCAATTTAATAAAAAAAAAAAAAAAACAAATTCAATATCGTTTAAAGAAGAAAAATGCATTGCATGGTTTAATGAAGAAATTGCAATCCCTATTCCCTCCTAAGAGTATCTTTGATGGTATTTGTTATAATATCATTGTTATTGCTATAATTTTGTAATAAATAGTAGTAATTTGCCAAATTATAGTAATGGTGCTCCAATGATACACATTATTTTGGCAAATCTCAACTTTCCCTCAAAGTTTGTAGGTGTTGTTTAGATATAGATTTTTTAGTATTTTTTTTTCTGGTTTATTTTTTGTCTTTTGTGACCTTTTGTTATCTATTTATAAAAAAAATTATATATTTATATTATACTTAATTAGACAACTATAACAAATGAAGAAGACATTGTAGAATACAAAAAATAAATTTAAATACTGAAAATTACAGTGGAACATAAAAAGTACATTGAACGATAAATGACATTGCAGAATTAATAAATATATTATATCGTTATTATTCATTAGGAAGAAGGGGAAAATAGTATTTTGGGTTGCAGACCACTTGGCAAAAATCTCATTTTTTCGCTTTATGTAATATGCTTTTATTTGAGGGTCCAAATGAGAAATGTCCGTAGTCATTATCAAATGTTTTTTCCTTTTTAATCTCATGTTCTTATCTTTTGATCCCAAATTCTTTCATCTCTTACAATGTTTGAATCCTTTTTTCTTCTCTTTTAGCTTTTTTCATTTCCTTCTCACCAAAGTGTTGGTTAAATGTCTCAAACACATTGCTAAATTTGTGGACTTCAGCTTCAACGACTTGATTTCTCATAAATAATTCTTTTGAAGTTTTCCTACCTATAAGCCTTTTACCCCTTACAGAGACACTATCCTCACAGATTGGATTATTACCAACAGTTGGATTGTTACCAACACTTGGACTGTTGTCGTCTCCAAGAGAAATGCAGTTATCTATTGGGGAGTTGAGGGCTACATTAGAGGAAAACAATATATGTATCATTGACTTCACTGTGTTCGCAAGAATTACATCTTGCCACCTGATATTGTCTTGCAAGATTGGCCAACAATTTTCAAAAGTAAAATGTTTCTTTAAATTTTGATGGTATAAAAGTTTTGCTTGAAACATCTGTATCAACAAAATATTAAATTAAGTAATTTTTATATAAAATGAAAAAAAAAATGCTAACGTAATAAATGAAAATGAAATCTTACTATATCAACTTAAGACATCCCACTTGGGTGTAGATTTTTCACTTGCGCTAAACATCCACGAAATTTGTTGGAGCATTTCATGATTATACCCCATCAAGATTGGATAGACACTTGTGTTCTTGACTGATCATTTTGAAGGGAACAATAATTTTTATAAATTCTCCCCCAAAAGTGAGCATAAGATTGTGAATTGCCAACAATTGGATCTTCAAAAATGTGACATCAAGCCTACGAAGTGCCACATCTTCATCAATAGTGAATGATTTTCCTCTCTTTGTTTTTGATGAACCTTCCATAGTGAATGTGTGAAAAACTATGAATAAAAATGTAATTTATGAGGTTTGTTGTGTAATTAAATTGAGAAAAGAGAAAAAAAAAAAAAAGGCTTTGTGAAATGAAATTGAGATTCAAGGTTTGTATTTAAAACACACACACACACACACACAAAAGGCTGTTTTTTTATAGCCATTGTAACATAAAAATAAGACCGTTTATAGTTGTTTTGCTTCTGTTTCACTTGTGTTTTTATTTATTTTTATTTTATTTTTTTAATGAACAAAATAGCACACTTGGACTAATCTTGGGGGTTAATCACTGGACAAGATCTCAACCGTTGATTAAATAACAATCCAACGACTAAGATCAATCCTGTAGAATGATTTGCTCAAATCTCAAGACAAACCCCTCTGCTGGCGTTTGCTCTCTCTATCTCTCTGCGTCTTTATCCTCTCATCTCTCTTCATCACTGTTGCCTCTATCTTCCTCACTCTCACTGTCTTCATCTCTCTCCCTCTAGTTTTCAATTTCTTTATCACCACAACCATAAGAACCCCCTGTCTCCCAACTCTCTATTTCTCCCCCTGTTTCTATTTCTCAGCTTCTCTCTCCTCTTGTCTCCACAAGAACCCCTTATTTCTCAGCTTCTTTATCACTCTCTTTAGATCAGTGAAGATCAAAGAGAGAGAGAGAGAGAGAGAGAGAGAGAGAAATTGATGAGCCTCGATCAACTTCAACTTCAGATCGCAGATCATGAACTTTGGATTGCAAATCACCCACTCTTCAAATTACAAATCATCTTCTCTCATCCAACCCCCTCTTTCTCTCACTTACACTCCACTAATTCTCTTTCTCTCATCCACCCACATCCTTTCTCATCCAAAGTCAACTCTCTCTCTCTCTCTCTCTTCTCCAAAATCACCACGGATCATCCATCTATAACCCCCATCCACCTATCCTTGAAGCCCTAACCCCGTCTTCAACCCTCTTCTCCAATCCCCAATGGTCTCATTCCTTCATATTGGCTTTTGATGAAAAAATAAATATTGGAGAAATTTGTATAAATTCAACTTTCAAATCCAGGTATTTATCTTCTAAAATTCATTTGAGATTATTTTTGTTGGTATTTTTGAAGATGATATTCTTGTTGGTATTTTTGTTGATATTTTTCATTTGAGAAATTCATTTGAGAATTTCTGTTGATATTCCTGTTGATTATTTGAAGATGATATTCCTATTGGTATTTTTCTTCTAAAATTCATTTGAGAAATTCATGCTTCTGTTTCTATATGTTGGCTTTTGGCTTTGAAGGGTATTTTTTGTAAATCTGGCGTGCCAGCAAGGATCAATCTGTCCTTATAGAAATTATAATTGCCAACCAATTATCAGACGATTGTGTTTTAGTTCTTTCAGCCTCAATGAAGAGGACTTTTACTAGTGGCTTGACTTAGGAGAAATTAAGCAAAATAACAGTTAAATGACGAACAATTGAAGTATTTCATTAAGATGAAAACTTACAATGATCCAAACTCAGCCTTGTAGAGGTTTACAGCGACAATTTACTAGAAACTACTCCTATGAACGAAGTGTAATGCAGGAATTTAAAATACAGGAAATGTAAAGAACATGTATTTAAAGTGCAAGAATGGAAAAGAAAATATAAAGTAAATGACTGGTTTGTTGGATCTAAGTCCGAGGGCTTTTTCTGGGGGCTTCTCTGCTATTTATACTTGTCAAGGATGACCTTCGAACAACACTTCAAACCGTCGAGCTGCTCCTCCATGATCGCTGACCATGTTGCCTTATAAGTAGTTCCACTACACCATTATTTGCAGTTAGACTTCCCTCCTATATTTGAATTTGAATGTGAGTAACCGTTGGAGCCACGTCACCTTGCATCTCTTCTTGATCAATGCTACTCGGATCACGTGAGAACCGATATTAAGCGCCACGTGTCCGATCAGGATCAAAGACTTGACTAGTCTTCCTATATTACCCTTACTCTGCCACGTGTCAAATTGTGATTGGCTTTTATAAAATATGTAGCCAACATTACCCCCCGCACTAATATACCCAATACTTGGTGATATTAGTGGATCAACTCTTTTCGCGTTTTTAGAGCGTGCATGGGGTCTAAATCGGAAATGCAACCGTCGTTTATTGATGATCATTTGCATTAATTCACTTTCAATCTTGTGAGCGCCTAATACCTTAGCACTTCGCCTGGTGATACTCCTTCTATAAATTTGAATCAACTTTCTCCTCCATTGATCGAGCACCACGAAAGTCATATGATGATGTTGTTCCTCCTCGAAAGAATTTTCATGCATTAATTAGCCACCTTTATCCACCTTTCCATATTCAGGTCATGGATGCCTTTACGAATTATCGACCTTTGGATTACGAACACATTGCTCTTAATCTTTCGATTCAGAAACTTGCGAATATAGATACAAGAAGTTCCTCCTCTGACTCACTCTTGTGCTTCGAACAGACCACTCCCAAATCTTTGATTCAAAAAGTTGCAAATATGGACTTGGAAAACTCTTCTTCACAAACCTCTGCATGGGATAAAGCTGTAACTTCTTCATCTTCTGGGGTTTAATTTGGACAAGTTGGTCAACCCGAGACTTATGATTTGAGGAGCGAATCAACCGTCATTTTGTTGAATTCATTGACCCTTTGGAGTTCCTTCCTATGCTTGAAGTTCGATGGTCTACCACCTATGTGCCCATTGACCATCGGCGTAGTTTGGAGGAGAATCGATTGTGGTATGGTATACATCTTCCATGCCTAGCAGCGGTGCTTGTTGCGGCGCCCGAAAGAGGCACAAGGTACAACCCATCATTCTTAGCCCGAAGCGAAGATTTGTTCTTGGCTTGATTATATTAATGCCTTTATTCCTTCCACCGTGCCATCTCCATAATAGAAGCATCCACACCTTCTTCTCCATCTTGAAGCGAAGCATCTACACCCTCTCCTCCACCAACTCTTTCTTTGGGCAGGCTGAGGCTTGCCCTCCCATGAATGAAGTCTTTCCACCTTACAAACCTCCACCATTTCCTACTCGGTGGCGAAACAAGCTCAACACGCTTTGCGACTTTCTCTTGCCCTTCAATGTTCTTGAGGCCGCAGTCCCTCTCTAGAATTTTCAATGGGCTTGTGATATTCGACTAGGAGCCATGTCCTTAATCCCTTGCCCAGCGAGAACTTCATATGTTCTGGACCAACTTCCATTACTCCTCTCTCGCATCGAAATTCTATAGCTACTACGAATCTTTAGACCAACTTTCGTCTCTTGAATTCATGCCCGGTCTGAAGCAGAGAACTTCATCAAAGAATTGATAATTTCAAGAATCAAGATTCAGCGTATTGGGATGAATTGGTCATAGACGAATTGGAACTAAGATTGAGGGAGGAAGTTTTCGAATTGAAGGCTGAAGAGCTCTATTAGGAAGTGAGGGCATAACAACTCATCTGACCAACATTAGAAGAAATAGAAGATATAATAAAGAATGAAAATTCATTGATCCTTTGTTGGACCAAATTTCATGATCTTGTTATTTATTCCATTCCTTATTTTTATGAGCTTGAGTTTATACCCGGATAGGGTTATTGATGTAATTGCCTTGGCGAATACAAACAAAATTCTTACGTATTTGGCATTGTTTGACCTTGTTTCCTTTTGTCTTCAAAAGCCAATTGAGCTTGGCCGAACAAACTCATTCTTGGCGGACACGATTGTTAAGACACTAAAATCAATATGAATTCTTCCAACTTTTGGAATAGAATTGACAATTCTCTTGATTTTCATTTAGAATCGATTAGCCTTGAATATAGATCAATCAATTCCAATAAGGATCTTTGAGATGAATTGTCCAATTTATGGACTATGGTTACCAACTCTTGTTGATTTTTGTTTGGAATTGGTGCTTGAATTTTAACAGTCTTTCCTCTCAAAGCCTATTTTAATCATAACCAAAATATATTCATGGTTAATACTGACTAGTTTTGCAACAGTACATACTTACAACAATATGGAATTGCCCTTGGGGTACACTATTTTAACCGAACAAACAATTCTCTGTGTATATACAAACCAACTATTGGTTTAGATGTTTCGAACAACAATTCACATCCTTAAGAGGCCTTAAGTTTTGCCTCAAGGGTATTACTTTTGTTAAGAAACCTATTACAGGTCTTTGATCTCTTCTAAGTAAACCCACCCTTGAGTATTCTTACATTTTTAAGCATCTACTATGCTTCGAAGCCGACTTCTGTATTTCGAAGCCGTCGTTGTTTGAATTTTGGCGCCAAAATCTGGTTTCGAAACCAAATATCTTGCTTCGAAGCTGGAATCACCATCCGAAATGTGTTTTTCCCTCAAAAAACTATCAGTATTGGATGAGACTTTTTGTATTCATACTTCTAGTACTTAGCGAATTACGCAATATATCTTTCAGATACAAAAGTTTTAAAAACCCTTTTGTTTCGTGCTCTGAAATCACTTACCTTTTTAACGCACAAACCCTTCTTTCTACAGATTTTCTATTAACCCTCTCTTTCTTACTGCTTGCTACCAATGGATCCCTCCTCGCTAAAAGTGCTTGCTGGCGACCGTATCAGCCCTACCATGGCTTTGAAACGATGTATTGATGAAGAAATCGCCAAGCTAACAACTGGTGGGCCAAGCGCCATAGATGGATGTCTCTTTGTTCCTCGTCATAGCAACCAACAAGAGTACGTTCTAGGTCCCATCTTTTGGGAAGCTCCTGACCAACTCCCAGCTTTATACCCTCGTTTGGAGGATCACTTTCTTCTCTACGAATGAGGGCTTGACTGGAGCAATTGGATAATGACCCGGCCTCATCGCTGCTGACCGACATTGAGAGCTGAATGGGAGGAATGGTATGACAGGGTTGTGTCTGCGAGAGAAGATGACCTACAGGAGCTCTGCATCCTCGACGCTCTTCGTCTTTCCAGGTTCATCATTCCTGAAGATCCCTCTTTAATCCCTACTGCTCTATGTTTCTGGAATACGGCTTTTAATTTCTTCCAATTTCGGTGTGACATGATGGCCCCCACCATTCTTGATATTTGCCATCTTCTAGGGCTTTCACCCCATGGTTCTCCTTTTACTCCCAACTACCCGGACCTCCTTGTCAAATTTTCCTTTCTAGCCTTAAACTCTTCTTACAGCGACTTCATAAAGGCTGAAAATAAAAGGGAAGACCCCGTGAGAGAGAGAGAACTATTTTCCTTCATTTATCTTGGTTGTGCAAATTTACGCACCTCATCTCAGAGGATTATGCCTGAGTTTGCTCTTCTTGCGAAGGCACTTGTCTTGAAAAAACATATAGCTCTTGCTCCTTATCTTTTAGGTCATGTTTACAGGGCTTGTTCCCAATTTTGTGAAAAACCTTTTGATGTTAACCAAGGAGGTCCCCTTTGGGTGCTCCAGCTCTAGCTTTTTGCCTATTTCACTGATTTGCACCAAAAATGCCTAAAATTCCTTGTTCAGGACCCTAGCACCTATGGGGAAAAGTATGCTAGGGTTGCTCTTTACCCTGCTTCTTTTGCTTATTACTTTGCCTTCTTTTACCAACTCCCTATTTCTCCTCCCTTCCTTTTTTGTCCTTTGGCGTAATAAAGGACTTGCTTGGTACCAAACTTTTGGTGATAAAGAGTACTCCACCGCACCACACAAAGATATGTGGGCTTCAATTTTGTTACCAAGGGAGCTGTTCATTGGCACTTTAAACCCTCGAGGTTACAAATGCATATCTGAGGTGTACTGCCCCTCTCAGTTTGCCAGATAATTTGGGCTCACTCAAGGGATACTTGTTCCACTTTGCAGTCTCTCGAATGTCCACCTTACAACTAGAGACTTGAAAATATCTAAATCAAAGCTAGAGGCGGCAATACCCAAACTGCTGAAGGAATTGAATGAATTTCAATTTGTCCCTTTTCTCCCATCTGGCTTAGTTTTGAAAAGATTCCAGAACTGGTGGACAGCCAATATGGAAGTGCGCCTATCTGCTCACCCTCATGACTTGTTAATAGGGTTAGGAGTGCCTTCGAAGGCTAAGTCAGCGACAGTTGAGAACATTCCTCCCTTTTCTGTAGCTACCACAACTTCTCCTGCAGCCTCACCTCCTCCAACGAGAGTTACCAGAGCTGCTTCAAAAAAGGGTAAGCATTTCTAAGTTCCTCTTTCCTTCAACTCTTTTATTTGTCTCCTCTATATTCACATATTTTGGTGCAGGATCTCCACAAGATGAATTTCCCAAAAGAGCTGAAACTCTAGCTGCTCTCAAGGCCAAACAATAGCAGAAAAAGAAAAGAAAACTGGTACTCACTCTTGAAGAATCTGAATCTCAAAATGAAGAGAGTGAGAGTGTGAGTAAGAGCAAGAAACACCATTACAACGAAGGCGAGAACAAGGGTGGCCGCCTCTTGATTTGGTCGAAGATCCTAATTCGGAGCAGTTGACAAAGCAATGGAGCAGAGCTTATACGAAGAACTTGATCCCCAAATTGAAGAGAGAGAGGTTGAGAAGGAGCGATAGTATCATTGCCAAGAAGGAAGAGAAAGAAAGTGGTTCATTTCTTGACTTGATTGAAGATCCTATCCATGAAGCTGCTGCCAAGGCAGTAGAACAAGAACATTCCAAAGCAATGATCGTCTTCGAGAGAGCTGAGAAAAGACGGCATCAACAATTTCTGAGGGATGAAGCTGCTGCTGCTGAGGCATTACAAAGGGAAGCTGCAAGAAGGCAACAGACTGCTGAACATTACTCTCTTGTGACTCTCCCATCGGTGCGGTAACTTGGAACAAGTAATTTCTTTCATGCTTCTACTGTTTTGCCTTATCAAATTTTGACACTAGAGCTTGACCTTACGTCTCTTCCTTTTTGCAGCAACAACTACTGGGGCTATACTTCCAATGAGGACTCCCTCAATTTCGATTGAAGTTGATCAAATGCAGAATGTGAAAGCCATTCAGATAATGCTTCCACTTCCAAGGCCCACATTTCATGTACCCCCTTTGAGCCCTAGCATTCCTTTAACTCTTTCTTTTGGTTTGACTCCATATCTTCCTCACTTGACCCTTGATACCTCTCTTTCGAGCCTTGCTCCTCCTTCTTCTCCCAAGGAAATCCCAACTGCTACTCTGTCTATGATGGCAGTTGATTCCTCTATTGAGCGTGTTGGTAGCTCTCCAATTCGAGATTTATCGCCTTTACCTAGCTCCAACCCTTCTTCACTTGATTCATTGGTGGCTAGGACCATGGAGACTGCTAAAGATGCTCCATCTATTTCTCCTATCCCCATGCAGTCCTCTGTGCCTTCCACCACAACTCTTTCTGCGCCTCTCATGTCTATGGATGAGGTTGATGTCTTAGGAGCCAGACCAGCTAGTCTCTTCGACATACCCTCTACCTCTCCAACATTCAATGTTGAAGCTGAGCCATTGATTTTGGTTGACTTCTTGCTGGAAATTTTTGAGAGTTCTTCTTCCTCGGACAAGCCTTCTACACCTTGATAGACACGGAGACATGCTGGATCTATTGATTTCTTTTCGAGGCTCTACAAAGGCCTATAATCAAAAATGGGTTCCTCAATCTTTGCAAAGTTCTTTGGCGATCCGGCATGAATGTTTCAAGTCACCTATATCGAATGACCCTTTCGATTTTACATTAGCATTTGCCCGGTGCTAAGTGAGGATGAAAAATTTGGCGACGAGTTTTGTTTCAGCGTACATCTTGAAGTGTCAAAGCAGGAACAACACTCGTCGCCTCCCACTTTCGAGTCGATTCTTTGGAGAGGAAAGCTCAACTTGAAAATGAGCTATCTGCGATGAATCGAGCCTTAGTCTAAAGCCGACACTAAACTGCAAATTACCAACCAAGGACTGGCTGATTGAAAGGAAGAAACGGCTGCAGCTATTCAACTATTTTCAGCATTTACCAATAGGAAATCTGTTGTACAAAAACAATTAAGACACTGTAATGATTTATGGGCCAATTTGTGGCAAAATGTACTTAATTCTTTATGAAAAAGCAAATTTTTGTCTATCATTTAAGCAGCCTTATGTTCTTGCACTTGGTGTTTATTTTATTCCTTGTGTTTCCCAAATAGTTGGAAAATAAGGCTTCAAATATCTGCCATTAATCTTTCTGGGATGTATATACCCATTCAAATTTCTCAAATGGTATGCTTCAAAAGGCAGAACTCTATGAATTTGATATGGTCTTTCCCAGTTAGGTGACCATTTGCCAAACTTATGGCTTTTAATTCCTATTGGGAGTACTGTTTTCCATACCAAATCACCTTCATCAAAGCCAATATATTTGACCTTCTTATTGTAATTTTTGGCTGCTTTCTTCTTTTCCAAGAGAATCTTTTTAATGCGAATCTGGCTTCATCTATGCCTTCAATTCCAAGCACATACTCGATGGTATTGCTCGGGATCCAGCCGATCTTGGCACCTTACCCTTAAGGATTTAACATTAATCTCCACAGGTTATCTTTGCATCATGCCCATATACTAAGGCATAAGGAATGACTCTGTTTGACCTTGGGAGGAAGTTACGTAAGCCCACAAAACATCCAACAATAAGTTATGTCAATCCCTGGGATTGTCCTCCACAACCTTTTGTATTCCTTTTTTCAAGGATTTATTGGATGATTCAGCTTGACCATTGGCTTGTGCATAATATGGGGTGGAATTAACGAGACAAATTCCAAATTCTGCCACGAAGGACTTCACCATCTTTCCATCGAACACAGTCTCATTATTCACAGTTATAGTTTGTGGGATGCCAAATCTATGGATTAGATCCTTGATAAATCCAATGACCATTGTCTCTGACTTTGTATGACTTAGCCGACCCACTTAGTGAAATGTCGATGGCCACTAGAATGAAACAGTGATGCTTCGAAGAGAGTGTGTGTATTTTCCACATCATATCCATAGCCCACCCTCTGAATGGCCAAGGTTTCACTACTGCATGTAGGTCAGTTATGGGCACATGCCTTATTGTGCCATGCTTTTGGCATGCCTGGCAACCCTTTGCATACTCTATATAATCTTGAAGGATAGTTGGCCAATAGTAGGAATGCCTTCGAAGCAACCATCTCATCTTCACACCAGGCTGATGAGCACCACAAATGACTTCATGAACCTCAGCCATAGCTGTTAATGCTTTTTTTGGGCCTAAACATTCCAGCAATAAGCCATCTCCCCCCCTCCCCTTTTGTAGAGAGCATTATCATATATCATATATTGCATAGACTGCAATTTAGTTTTTTTGCTAGCTTTTGAAGATGGATCAGCCAAGTACTGCATTATTGGATGCCTCCAATCTTGTTCTTGTAAGTCATTATGTTTGACTTCCAAGAACACATTCCTTTATTCAAAAGTGGTATCAATTTACGATATGTTGTTTGGCTTATGTCCCTTTGGGCATTATCCCTTCTCTTGAAGTTCGAAACTTTCTGAGCCACATCATTAGCTCTATTATTCAAGAATCTTGGAACATGAGTTACATTTTCTATTTGAAATTGAAAAAGTAGATGTAATGCAACAACATAGTATGGTAAAATGCTTATGCTTTGACACTTGAAAATCCCTTTCACTTGGTTAACCACCAATTGAGAATTTCCGAAAATGTCAATTGCATGAACTTGTAATCCAATAAGAATTTCTAGTCCCACTATTAAGGCTTCATATTCAGCCTGGTTATTGGAACAAGTAGCTTCATCTACTCTGAAACCATGTGTGGTTTCTACCCCTTGTGATGATTTAATCACAATACCAATTCCAGTTAAGCCATTGGCTTTCGACCCATCAAAACCACATTTGCCATGGCTCAACACTGGCCATACCAAGTTCCATTATCTCTTGGCTCTCTGTTTGAGATGGATGGTCTGCTAGAAAATTGGCTAAAACTTGCCCTTTTACTGCCCTTTGGGGGACATACTCTAGATGAAATTCTGATAAGGCTAGTATCCACTTGCCAATTCTTCCCCTCAACATAGGTCTAGATAACATGTACTTAACCAAATCTGTGGTTGCAATTACCAAGACAGTTGTAGGTAAGAGATAGTATCTTAATTTCATTGCAGCAAAATACAAAGCAAGACCTGACTTTTCAATTGTGAATATTTACATTCACAAGAATTTAAAAACCTACTAAGGTAATAAATAGCTTGCTCCTTGCCTTCTTCATTGTCTTGAGCCAAGAAAGCTCCCAATGAATCTTCTGCTGCAGCTATGTACAACGTCAAGGGCTTGTCACCTTTTGGTGGCATCAGCACTAGAGGGTTGGCCAAGTAGGCTTTGATACCTTCAAAAGCAATTTGATGTTCTGCTGTCCACACAAATTCCTCTTCATCTTTCAGTCTTAACAAGGAAGAAAATATTTTAGTTTTCCCTACAGTGTTAGAAATGAACCTTCGAAGAAAGTTAATCTGTCCAAGGAACCTTTGTAATTCTTTCTTACTTGATGGAGGCCTGGCTTCAATGATGGCTTTGGCTTTATTCTGATCAATCTGTATTCCTTTCTTGTGTACCACGTAACCCAAGAAGTTTCCAAATGATATGCCAAAAGCACACTTAAGAGAATTGAGCTTCAATTTGAACTTTATCATTCTTTCAAAGGCTGCTTCTAAGTGAAACAGATGCTCCTCCATGGATTGGGATTTAACTACAATGTCATCAATATAACACTCTAAATACCCTCCGATGAGGTCATGAAAGATAGTGTTCATAGCCCTCTGATATGTAGCCCCAGCATTCTTCAGGCCAAATGGCATTTTAACCCATTCAAAGGTGCCAATATTTCCAGGACATCTGAATGCTGCCTTGTGGACATCCTCCTCTGCAATGCAGATCTGGTTATAACCAGAATGCCCATCCATCATTGATAAAACTTGATACCCTGCTGAACTGTCTACCAACAGATCCACTATAGGCATAGGGTACTCATCTTTTGGAGTTGCTAGATTTAAGTTTCTAAAATCAATGCATACCTTCATTTTACCATTCTTCTTGACTGCAGGCACAATATTAGATAGCCATTCAACATACATGGCTGTCCTAATAAAGCCTGCCTTGAGTAATCTAAGAATCTCTTCCTTGACTTTCTGAATTACTTCTGGACTCATTCTTCTTGGTTTCTGCTTGTATGGCTTAAAATTAGGCTTCATAGGGAGCCTATGTTCTACTAATGACCTATCCAATCCTGGTAGTTCATTATAAGACCATGCAAAGCAATCTTTATATTTCTTTAGAACAACCAATAACTAGTCCCTGTCCAGATCATTCAAACAAGCACTTATATAAGTGAGCTGTTGCATAAAACCTTCCCCTAAATTTACTTCTTCTAAGGGGTCTTGTGTCTGAGAACTTATTGAAGCTTTTTCCTTGGTTTCTTCTACCTTCGAAGCAACCTTCTCGCTTTGTTCTGCTCCCTGGTTCTTTAGTTCAACATCTTTGCCCTCCTCCTCATAGACAAAGTCTGTCCATAAGGCATCCTCTTCCTGTATCTCCTGGACTTTTGTTTCAATGTCCAATGCAGATGTTGCCAAGGGTCAAAATTCGACCCGTTCTTTGCTCTGTTCCTGACCAATTATCATGGCTTCTCTCTCTTGCTCCTGTACTTTCTGGACTATTGATTTTACATCCAATGTTGAGAATTTAATTAGAGTCAAAGACTTGGCTTCTTGTTCTTCATCTCTTTGCCTACAACCAGGCATCATTGTCGTCCTTAATGACAATCTCTTCATCAGCACTTTTTTGGACTAAGTGCTTCAGGTGTGTCACTTCCTCATCAACTGTCACTTCGGCTGAGCCATCAACTTTCCTCAGTATACTAAGTGGTGTCACTCCCTCAATACACAACTTGGCCTCTGCAAAGTCTACACAGGCTATGAAGGGTTGAGGATCTGCATCAATTTCCTCCGTCTTTCCATTGCCTAAGGCCATCATAATTTTCTGATGCAAAGAGGAAGGCACACATTTGTTAGTGTGGATCCAATCTCTCCCAAGTAAAGCATTGTATTTAGCATTACTGTCGATTACGAAGAATGTTGTCATGCAGTCCCTGGTTCTCACACTCAAGTTAATGGGTAGAATCCCCTGAGCCATCTGTTTGTCTCCAGCAAAACCAGCGATGGTTATGCTGGTTGGAATCAACCTGGGATTCTTTTTCCCTAGTTTCTTCAAAGAAGATTTCGGTAGTAGGTTCATTGCTGCCCCATTGTCTATCAGGACTCGGATCAGTTGTATCCCATCGAAGAAAGCCTTGATGTACAACGGCTTGACATGTTCTGTCATAGAATTCGAGGGATACTCAAAAGGATACGAGAGATTAATGCTCACCTCTTCTTCACTCTCATATTTAGTCTCCATTGGGGTAGCCATCCCAGGATCATCTTGTACCATACTTACTTATGAGTCTTCACTAGAGACAGGAATAGGATCCATGTCTTGGTCATCTTGGTCCTCATTTCCAGCTTGGAACTCATGAGGCAGTATGTGTACCACATTAACTGATATTGGAGGAAATGAGCCAAATTGGATGGCTGGCTGTACTTGCTTCCTCCCTTGGCCACCTTATTCAGTTACTTGGCAAAGATCCTCCATCTTGATTGCACTTCGTTGTTAACTGATTCCTTCGAAGGATCTTTCTCAACTAGTTTTTCAACCAAAAATGTTTGCTCATCCATGAAGGCTTCGAACATATCTTCCTCCACCATTTCTTTCTTCTGGCTTATGCCAATTTCTTCTTCTGTCTCGCTATCACTCTCCATCAGAGCTTTCTCTAATCCTGCTAAGCTAGACTTCTCTCTAGCTTTTAGTTCAGAATGAACCTTGGCCAACTGTTCTCTGCTGCAACCCACTTTGCTTTGTAGAGTTGGCTTTGGAGTATGGTCTGACTTTGGAGTCTTCTTTCATTCCGTCTGGACCAATGAAGAGCTCTCTCCATTTTCTTTCATATTGTTCTGGTACTGAGTGTACCTGCGCTGAATCTTTCTTCTTTGTGATCTCGAAATGACTGAGACCATATCTGGTTCCGTTGTCTTTGGGTGTTTAAGCAATACCCAATTGTTCAGAGCCACCAAAGGAGGCTTGACCATCCTGTCTTGGATTCCAACATCTCTCCGGGCAAGCACTTCCCTAGATTTGTTTTGCATTACAAACCAGTCTGGGACTCCAGGTACCCACGAACTTGCTGACTCAGATGTTGAACTGCTTTTTTCTACCTTCGAAGCCATCTTCGAAGCTGGCTGTGAAGGTAAGTGTTTGGCTCTGACCTCATGTTTTGAGCCTGATTCAGACCTTCGATGAAGGTAGCCACTTTCTGTCCTGTGTGAGGTTGGTCTAGAGGGCCAATCTCTGGCTTTGATCCTATGAACTAAGCCTCTCTCCAGTCTTCTTTCAGAATGACTGATCTCCATTCTGTAATAGTTAGGTGGCCTGGATTCATATAAGGGCCTCTTGCCTTTAGCATGCATTCTGTCCATTGCAAGCTCAACCACTGGTGGTCGCTGCCTATCACTAGCCGGATATGGCCTTTTGTTGTAAGTGTTGGTTGATTTAGGACGTCTCTGAAAGCCCCTTCAACCATTTATAACTCAGTCTGCACCTGCGACACATCCTTTGCATCACTGCTGCCTCTAAGGAATCATCATCCAGTGATTCTTCATTAGAGTATTCCCTCTGGTGTGAGAAACCTTGTCCAATAACTGGTGGGTTTCTAGTGTCCTTCTTGATAGTTGTTTGGTTAGCAACATGCATCTGCACATTAACTCCCTCCAATTCTATCAAGGACAAGTTCTGGAAATCTGACGTAATGACATTGGCTGCCGCCTCTCCAACTTCTGGAAATGAATTACTGTCGATTCCCATGGCCTTTTCTGTTTTGGTTGGGAACTTCAAACTTCCTTTCTGAATTTGTTCTTGGATCCTGTCTCGAAAAACAATGCAGTTTTTAGTCGAGTGAGACCAAGAGTTATGCCATTTACAATATACTTTTCCCTTAAGTTCATCTGGAGATGGCAGTTTTACTCCTTTAGGTAACTTAAGGAAATTGGCCGCAAGCAAATGATCAAAAATGTCATCTGCTTTTGTTAAATCGAAAGAGTACTTTCTGTGAAAGTCTTTCTTTTTAAACTGCTGGTCAATTGTTGTATCCTTATGAACTAATGCCTCACAGATCACAGGTTCTTTGCCCACAATCTCTGCTGCATCGATCTCATAATTAGGATCTCTCTAATATGTCTTGTACAATGCATTATTTCGATCTTGTTCCTCCTCTAGTAATGCTTCGTATCTAGACACCTTATATGTTAGTTCCACCAAATCTCTGAATTCAGTTGAGTCAAACTTCTTTTGAAGCCTGAACTCTAGGCCATTTTGAGCCAATCTTACGAATTCTGACTCTGGCAGGGTGACTCTACATTTATTTCGAGCCCTTTTAAATCTAACAATAAACTGAGTAGCCTTTTCTTCAGGCCTTTGACTCAATCTAGCCAAGTCTGCCATGGATACCTCTGGCTCCGATTGGAAGAATTGGGCATGAAATGCCTCTTTTATTTGTTGCCAATTTTGAATGGAGCCAGGTGTAAGGTTGATGTACCATACAAATGCTCCCCCAGTTAGAAAAGTTGGGAATAATCTTAGTTTCATATAGTCATGATTAGTAAATTCACCGCATTGAGCAGCAAACCTAGCAATATGCTCTATTGTTTATTGATTTCCAATCCCATAGAAAAGGGTAAAATCTGGTATCCTGAACCCCCTTGGCTATTCATGTACCCTATCTACCCATTCTGGGTATGGTTTTCTGTATACAGGAATCTGGACCCCCCAAGCCATCGGTCCACACATCTTCCTAACAATATCAGCAATTTGGTCCCTATGGACCATATTTTGTGCCTGCTGAACCACTATTGGAGGGACAAACACAGGATTTGGTGAACAAATTTGTGCTTGCGGTCCTCCTGGTCCATAAGGCGGTACATTTGGGACTGGTTGCCCCTGTGGTGGAGGTTGCTGTTGGGGATGTGGGTAACCCCTTTGAGCCTGTCCTGCGAAAGGTGCAGGAACAGGCGTTGTGTCCCTTCCATTTGCAGGCCAACCTTCCAACCCCCCGGGTATAAATTCGAATAAGGAATTATTATACCCCCTAGTGCCAGGTATGGTTTCGAACATGGGATTTGTAACCATTCTTACGCCAGTTTCTTGTACTTGACCAGATCCACCAACTTGTGTGGTTTCATTGTTGAATACTGAGGCATTTTGGCCTGCTATAGGCCTCGAAATGGGTTCATACCAAGACTAAAGTGATGGTCTTTCATAATTCTGGTTACTAGTTTGACCATTAGAATGTCCATTAACTTGCATAGGTTGTTTGTCTCTAACCAATCTTTGTTGAGGGACATTTAAAACTTCCTCTGTGTGTCTTGTGTTTGTTGGTTGGTGGTTATTCATTCGATCCAAAAAGGATGTTGCCCACCTTTTCCATCGTGTTCATTAATTATTGTCCCATAGTATCTACTAGGTTATCCCATGGATTGATTGGCTGAGTAGATGGAACAATGGATGGTCCAATTCCTTGGTTTCGTCCAATATTATGAACATATGGTTCTTGTCCCGAAGTACTGGTCTGTTCGACCATAGGTTCTGACAATATGGGAGTTTCCACAAGATGTGTTACCACATTATCCTCTGGATTAGGTATTTCTACCTCTCCTTCTATGCCTTCTTCTAAGCGTTCATTTTCTCCTTGTCGTTTTCGTCTAGCCATTTTAACAAGTCCCACCGGGCGTGCCAAAAATATATGTTGGCTTTTTGGCTTTCGAAGGGTATTTTTGTAAATGCGAGCGTGCCAGCAAGGATCAATCAGTCCTTACAGAAATTATAATTGCCAACCAATTATCAGACGATTGTGTTTTAGTTCTTTCAGCCTCAATGAAGAGGGCTTTTACTAGTGGCTTTTACTAGTGGCTTGACTTAGGAGAAATTAAGCAAAATAACAGTTAAATGACGAACAATTGAAGTATTTCATTAAGATGAAAACTTACAATGATCCAAACTCAGCCTCGTAGAGGTTTACAGCGACAATTTACTCGAAACTACTCCTATGAACGAAGTGCAGTGCAGGAATTTAAAGTGCAGGAAATGTAAAGAACAGGTATTTAAAGTGCAAGAAATGTAAAGAATGGAAGTGTAAAACTGGAAAAGAAAATATGAAGTAAATGACTGGTTTATTGGATCTGAGTCCGGGGGCTTTTTCTGGGGGCTTCTCTGCTATTTATACTTGTCAAGGATGACCTTCGAACTGCACTTCAAACCGTCGAACTACTCCTCCATGATCGCTGACCATGTTGCCTTATAAGTAGTTCCACTACACCATCATTTGCAGTTAGGCTTTCCTCCTATATTTGAATTTGAATGTGAGTAACCGTTGGAGCCACGTCACCTTGCATCTCTTTACTGATCCAATGCTACTCAGATCACGTGAGAACCAATATTAACTGCCACGTGTACGATCAGGATCAAAGACTTGACTAATCTTCCTATATTACCCTTACTCTGCCATATGTCGAATTGTGATTGGTTTTTACAAAATATGTAGCCAACAGTTTCACTTGTGAAATTTGTGATTTTTTGTTGAAATTTGTGAGTAATCGGTGAATTTAGTGATTTTTTTGGTGAAATTTGGTATTGCTGAAATTTAGTGATTTTTACATTGGTGAAATTTGTCTAGGAAAAGCACAAATTGGTGAATTTGGTGATTTTTTTTTTTTTTTAGACACACCTTGAAGTAATTGGTGAATTCTATTTTAAACAAAATAGAGAATTTCGTTTTAAAAATAATAATAATACTACTTCAAACATTTTTGGGAGGTTTTTTTGGAAAAGGCCCAACTGAAAGGGAAAGAGGAAAGGAAGAAAGCAGTTGGTTTTTGGATGACCTGAAAGATTTGGTAGTTGCCAATTTGACACAAGATTTGACAACTGCTATAGCATGTTATTGGGAAAGTCATTTTTGCCTAAGCTGTCATATTATGACTTTGACAACTGTTTAAACAATCCATTACAGATAGCTCTAAGCTTGGCTTAGTTAACAAACGAGCCTAAAAATTCATCCTTACCCATTTTATTAAATCAATGGAAAATAATCATATTTCCTTAGCTTTTTAGCAATGATAAAAAAGTTTCTACAATTGTTGAAAACTTCAAAAGAGGTTACGAATTTCAAAAAGTCACAAAATATTGTGATTTTTTTTTTTTTTTTTTTAGTGTTTCTAGACATCTCATTTCTTGATTTTTAATCCACAAACAATAAATTAAATTAAATAAATAAAATAAAATAAAATAAAATAAAAACTCACTTTAATCGAAAAGATAAAAGAGAGTCAAGGGCTTTAAACAAACAAACAAACAAGGAGTTTTTTTAAGTGTGCAAATGCACATCATGTGCCACTTACACAAAAAGTGTAAGTGTAAGGTGTAAGTATAAGTATAAGGTGTAGGTGTAGGTGTAGGTGTAAGTGTAAGATGTAAGTATAAGGTGTAAGGTGTAAGTGGGTTGCATATGGTGTGCAACCTCAAAAAATGTGTAAGTGTAAGGTTTAATTTTTCACAAAAAGTATAAGTGTAAGGTGTAAGTGTAAAGTATAAAGTGTAAAGTGTAAATTGCACACCATAACCAAACCCAACAAACAAAAACAAAAAAAAAAATCTAAAATCACTGCAACTCCGTCCCCGCCATGTTCAATCCCTCCTTTACTTTTTCTCGCCACCCCCAATGCCTCACCCACCTTCCCCGCTAATTCCAAACCCTGTTACAATTATGTAGATTAGTATTAACTACAGTATAAGAATTTAGCATACTATTAGCACGCATCTCATAAAACGTAATTTTTTTCAAACTAAACATATAACAACTATTTTTATAAATATTATGACTCATTTTTAACATTTCCGGTACCATATTTCAAAATGCATTTCATTAAAGTATTGGCATTTTTCAGTAACATACCTCTACCAAGAATAAAGTACCGGAATGTGAGCAAACAATTATATGAGGAGCAAAGATTTTGACCCGAAAAATGCCTTAGACCCTCAATGGAGGTGACCCCCACCACCCTCACTGATTTTTAATTGACTAGAATTTTTTTTTTTTTTTTTTATTTTAGTCTTCCTCTCACAGCCCCCCACGTGAAAGTGGTGGTGCTGGGGGTCACCCTCTAATGTATGGAGCATGACTGTTTCGACCCTGGGTGCTGTGCACATTTCAATTCCCAAACATAGCATTTATTGAATGACAATGACCCGTTTAGTATCACTTATAAATTAACATTTTATGATTATAGTATTTTAGATTATTAACTTAAAAGATTTAAATAACTTGTAAATCTATCAACTGCAACTTTTCATACTGTGTACTAAAAAAAAAAAAGTTAAAACATGTTTAGTTCAGTAAGTTATAACATAATTTTTTTTTTGTTCAAATATCTAAAATGTGCTAAAAATTTATAATCAAGGCAAAAGAGATAGGGCTCTTTTGTCTATAATAATATAAGGGTTTCAATTAAGCTAAAAGAGAAATAAATTATAACTTAAGAAAATCTCATTTATTTGGACAAAATAAGCTTAAAAAGTCAATAAGCTAAATCTAAAATTGCTACCAAACACCATTACTTTACTTATTTTAATCAAATAAACTAGATAAATTGACAGATAAATTGACTTATAAATACTACCAAACATGGCTAACAATCGGTTGTAAAAGATAACATCAATAACCACAATAGAAGCATCACATGAACACTAGTTTGATGAATCAACGAGGAGTTGTGTGTTTCTTTGTATGTAGCACCTATTCAATGTAGATGTGAACTCTTTAATTTCTGTAAGAAATTTACATGAACAGACAAAAAAAAAATGATAATTATACAGGGAAGACATACCTTCATTATTATATGAATAGCAAAAATGTTTCAAATAGCTCTACTTTGTTGGACATCGCAAAAGCCAAAACCTAGTGATCGAGACTGCATTAGTAATTCAGTACAGACATGCATGGAAAATTGAAAATCTCAATGAGCACAAAATTGTGTAAAAAGCTCAAAAAAATGAACTTTGGAACTCGACAATGGGAGGATTAATTCATTCCACAACAGCTAAGTCGTGAAAACAAAGAATCAGATAACAGGGTATGACAAAATGTTTTTCAGTTGATGAGCTTTTTGAATTTGATGATGCAATCCAATGCACGCTCAAATTCACTATCTTCCAAGGCAGTTGTGAAGCGACAATAGCCAGGAATTCCAGTCCACAAAGCGCTATTGATGCATAGCCCTGTGGCCTTGACTATGACTTCTCGGATATTTGAGTCCTCAAGCTTGGCTTGAAAAGAAGTGGTATCTCCTTTGAGCGAAAGAGTCTTGCCCAGATAGGCAGATGGTGTTGCCACCATGGAAACACCAGCGAGTGCTTCAATCACCTTCCATCCACAATTCTCTAAAGTCTATTGCACAAGCATCACAAGGAAATCGCATGAGATTGTATGATAAAAAAAAAAAAATTACAGTACTAAACAAGCACCAGACAAGCTAAATCTAATGCTTCATTTGTTTCGGCAGAAAATATTTTCTACATTTTTTGGTATGTGGTTCGGAGGAAAACAAAATTCCACGGAAATTTTTTTTATGGTCTACTTTTTGATTTTTTACGAAAAAATATGAAATGTGAGTTGGGATTGAAATGATATGGTAGAGAGCTGATGTGACCAAATAAAAGATGATGTGACTCAAATAAGATAATTGTGACCCAAATAAAATAATGTGTTAAAATAGCATGTGTTATTTTAGCACATGCCAAACAACCATTGGGCGGAAAATGTTTTTCACTTTTGAAAGGTAGAAAACATTTTCCGTACTACAGTCTTGCCAAAACAAGGCCAAGATAACTTAGTTTGGCAGATTTTGAGTGCAATTATCAGTACAGATGGAGTGAGAAATGCAAATTATATGAACTATCCAATTTTCACAGAGTCCATCACAGAAAAAAGGAAGCAGTGCGTTTAATTACAAGCTTTTAAACATATCTCCATTCACTTATTTAATATTTTAGATCCGGTTACATGCTGTTTGCTAACCTACATAAAAATATAAATAACTGATCCAGAATGACTGAGAATTTTGTCAGTAGTTAGTTCAAGCTGACGGTCCCCTTTGTATAAGAAATACAAGCAGTGTAATGATGCAACATCAATGAAGATCCCCAACGCAACGTCATGCAAATACAAATAACCATCTCCATTTTTTGAATGATAAAACTTTCGATGTTGAAAGTTTATAAAAAAATGTTGTATATTAAGTGCCTTATGCAATCAAATGTTAAAATTCATGTTAGCAGCAATTTTAGAACCAGTTCTCATTTTCCCAGGCACACCAGTCATAACATATCTAAGTCCTTCATAGAGTATCATGGAAACATCATGTGACCTCAAGACCACTCTATCGTGCAAGGGTTACTGCAAGCATTGCTTTGTCCTAAATCCTTTAAACAGTGAAAAAATGTACCCAAACCAACATATCAAAAAATAAATACAAAACCAAATAAAAAATAATAACAATAATAAATTATAATAAAAAACTAAACCAAAACACAAACACAAACTCAACACACATTTGCACATACAAATGTAGCATGTATGAGATTAATATTTAGGAAGAGAGATAGGTATCGGTGATGGATATTCTAGGTTAGTTCTTTTTGGTCTTAGCTAAAGTCAATAACTATTTGTGCATAGAACCTTCCTGTAATGCCAGGGTTTTTTATGATGAATTTGAGGATGTTGACTTTTTATGGGGTGGAGTATGTCTCTTTTTGGGCTTCGGTATTTACTCATTTTAAAAGGATTCCGTTTTTTTTTTTAATTTCTAGGGATTGGACGGCAGTGTGCAATTTGTAGGTTGACTTTAATTTTTTTTTTTTTTTTGTCCTCTTTTATTTTCTTTTGTTCTTACTTTGGTGCACTCCTTGTATACCACATTTTTGTACTACAGTTCTTCGTTAATGATATCTCATTTGTTGTCGACCAAAAAAATATAGCAACTAATGATATCTCATTAATGGGTGACAGCAATCACCTTAGATGATATTAGGAGTCTCATCATAAGACTGGAGGGTTTGGAGGTTTAGAAATGGACTCTTAACACTTCGTTTAATTGTCATGAATTTTGTGTGTTCCCAGAAAAAAGTGGAGAAAGGAAAAGGAAACTTATTTTCCCATGTATGCATTTGTCAAGACAAGGGAAGTGAATTGTTGAGATTCTTACAAAATCTTGCATTTTTTGCATGACAGGCTTTGAGGTAAAACTTATCATAGTGGGAAAGTTAAAGATATGGGAGAGTTGTTTTCAATTGGAAAGTGATTGTGAAGATTTTCTCAGACAACAAAGCTCTTTCTGGCGCGTGGAACTTAGAAATCAAAAACAAATATAGTGTTAACAACAATGGTTGAGGCACAATTTGCTAGCAGAGAAACTCTGGTGTCCCTGGAAAACCAATGCTAAGAAAAACCTAACCTCTGTTCCTGCCACTAAATCCATTTTGCTAAAGATCCATTCAGTTGTCAAGAAAAGAAAGTAAAGTACAAGAAAATCAACATTCCCATAATTTTTTCCATGTTTAGTTAGCAAGAAAGTTGTGAGACTCATATTATTAACTATCCCACGAGGATAAATTTTCCTTCAAAACTTGTTTTGCAAAACATACAAGATTTTGCAAGAAACTCAACAATATACTTTCCTTTTCTGAAAAATGAACACACAGCGGAAAACAAGTTTCCTTTCCTTTCCTTTACTACATTTTTCTCACACAAAATTTCTGACAACTGAACGGAGCCTAAAGCACTTGTGGTGGTGTGATTGCTCTTTTAAAGAGCACTTGCCTTCTAGGCTTTCAACATCTCCAATTGCACATCTAGGGGATCACAACAATTATTATGAAATATCTTGATCTTGACTGAAGTTTCCAATTTAGGATAAAAAGAACAGGTTGAAGATTCTGTTAAATTGATAATCCTTCTCAAACTATTTGTTCCATTAGTTCTTTAACCTCAAAATTCAAGTGTCTTGTGGAATTTCAATGATGGTGGAGGACTTGATGAACTTGCTTCAACTTCAAACATATTCCATGTTATGTACTTATATTCTCAAGGACATGTCTTGTTTCTCATCTCTTCTAGTTCTAGATAATAGACCTAAGAAGTTGAAAGTTTCCCAAAATAAAGGATTTAGCTTGATTTGGAGCATGAAGGTCAATACTAGAAAACGAGCTCCAAACCAGGTCCAAAAATGCTTGATGCCTGCAGGTCTCACATGTTGACTTCCTTGTAATCCTTTCTCTTTGGGGCACTTGTTTTCCCTGGCAGGACCATTTTCTCTGGTTATTTCCAGGCACTTATTTTCTAAGTATTGCACTTCATGAATTCGGAAAGGAGACATAAAATTATAGGAGTACTTATGTGTAGATCTTAATAAGTAGACTTATTATCTAATAGGTCCTATGAGAAAAATTTGTCATATAAAAACGTCACTAATTGTAAATTTTGGCGACAATTTATAAAAATCATGACAAAAAAAAGTCACTAATTGTCAATTTTTAGCGACGTTTGTAAAAAATTATCACAAAAAAATTATTTTTAGAGACAATTTTACCAGGACTTATTTTCAATAGGACTTGATGGGAATTAAGTCTACCTATTATGACCTATTAGTAATTTACCCAAAATTATAATAATACAATGCCATAAGGGCTAACCTTTTGGCTTTATAATTGGAAATGGATGCTAAAATTTTTCATGCTAAAACTTATATGAACTTCCTAGATTATGACTTAATTTATAATCCTGCCTCTGGATTCAATCAAAAGTAGTTCTTCCAATTTTGTCTCCTAGAATATGCCCAGAGAACATCTCATCTCCCTTGAGGGTGAACCTTTTGGCTTTATAATTGACAGAAAATGCTAAAAAAATTTCATGATAGAACTTAAATGAGCCTCATTAGATTATGAATTTTTATCATCCTTCTGACTTCATTACTAGAGATTTGGAAAGTTTGCCTCTGGAATCAATCAAAAGTTGTTCTTACTACTTTGTTCTCCCAGAAGCTGCCCAGGTAACATCTCTTATTTTCCAAAAATTTTCTCCAAGGGAAAAATTTAAGCAAATTTTTGATAGGTGCTCCCCAGGCATTCCAGGGGCCGACTTGTATAGTTGGTATTATAGAATCCACTAAGGTCTCGTATGCTCCTATGCTACGCCACAGCATTGGTAATGGAAGTGCTATTGAAGTGAAGATTTGTAGATGGGTTACTGGAAACTCATGTTGTCAGGCCACGTAGCACTATCGTCAAGGATTATTCCTTGCCTCTCATAGGATGGTTGAGAAGGCTTTTATTTATTTATTTTCGTTAAATGACAAGAAATGGTCTTGTCATGCAGAGATATTAAATGCGACACGTGTATCGCACTATCCGACAAAGGAATCAAAAGTACTCACACCTAGGCCCGGGTGTGACTTCCTTTTAACCCCATCCATACACATGTCCAAAAGTACACCAATGGACGGCCCAGATCAGCGCGGGCATGAGATTTGCAGTCTAACAAGAGTTATGGAGGTAAATTTGACATTGGTTTTAGATCACATGATTTAGAGGTAAATTCACGGCAAAAGGAGGGATCTTCCTTTTGACCGCTTGAAAGGGTATGTCTACCAACAATAACCCACTCAAGAAGTCCTTGGACAACTTGGATTTATTTTCTAGCGAGGAATTATCTTTCTTCCTTGGAACTCTTTCCTATTTCAATCAAGGTCACCTTTTTATCCTAAAAAGGTAAAAAGAAAAAAGTAGCAACAAACAAAAGCAAAATGATGGTTACATAAAACACAATATCCAACTGCTAAAATTCCAAGACATAACTGTAGGAATTTCATTGATTAGTTGGTTCTATTTCTCGATGGAGGCAACGATGCGATATAACTCGGTGGTAGAGTGTCACCTTGACATGGTGGAAGTTATTAGTTCGAGCCTGATTATCCCTAAACCCAATGTGAGTTTTTCTATTTTGACTTGCTCCCCGATCTTGATTTGAATGAGAAGGTTGATGCAACAAGAAGTTAATTATCATTTGACTATTTTCATGAATATTTAGCTCTTCAGAATTTAAGTAGATTCCGCAATCGCAACAAGAGGCTACCCTTCCCTAGACCCCTTGGTGTAGCGGTAAAGCTACCCCTTGGTGACCTGGAGGTCAAGGGTTTGAGTAGCGGAAATAGCCTCTCGGCTTGCAAGGGTAAGACTACGTACATCAACCCTTTCCCAAAGGCCGCTTAAACAGGAGCTTCGTGCACTAGGTACGCCCTTTTCATCGCAACAAGAAGCTCAGACTTACCATGTCTAGTGTAAAGAATTAAAATACTGATAATAATAGGAAAAAACCAAATAACAGGAATGCTCAAGACAAATGGAAAGCACTTAATAGATTTAATACTTACCTCTTTCAAGCGCTTAGATCTACTTCCCAAATGTTTTTTCTGTTCTGCAATGGCATCCAATAGGTTCTCTGCTCTCTGCACTCTAAGATCCAGCAACTTCTTCAGAGTGTATTTAAGAGTGCTGTGAGGTTTGCTTAGTCCTGAAAAGCTATGGAATGTGTCAATCAAAAAAGGCTGGTTTAGAACTAGAAACCCAAATGTGAGCCCTCCAGTAAGCATATTCAGAGACAGTCCTCCAAGCAGAGACACGCAAAAAGTTGGTTTGCCAGAACTGTTTAGTTTTGCTAAACTGTGCTCCAACTCCCAACTACCACAGTCCTTTGAGTCAAATTCCAATCCCGAGAATGAAGTATCAATTACAACTCTTGCCCCAAATTTAGCACATGTAGACAATATGTTTTCTATCTCTCCATTGCTGTAAATCAAGCCAGTTGGGTTGATTGTTGGACCAGAAATATACACCCATGGTTTATTCACAGTATTGAATACACTGGTAAGTATCTTTTCCGTCAACTTAAACCCTGCTTCAGAGTGGGTAGGGATAGTCATAACATTTGCTTTCAGAAATCTAGCAGCAGAAACATAATTCCCATTTGAGCCGGCTGGGAAGCACAAAGTTCCACCTTCTTGGATACAGCAGAGCACAAGTTTATTGAAAAGAGGTAGTGCACGGTCTGCATATATGAATTCTGTGTTACCATCGGTTGGGTAGCCATAATTGCTCTTGATAAATTGTCTGATGCTTGTTGTTACATCAGTTTCTGATTCCGCTACATTCTGTCTTGCAAAACTTTCAAAAATAGCAGCCTTGACAGGAGATGGTATCGGCAAAAAGCTTTGATCCACATCCATATGAATTAGGGAAGAGTTATCTGTCTCAGTTATTGACAACTCAGCATGATCAAGGACTGAGATGGCGGAACTAGCAAATCCAATCATTCCACCAGCTTTCACCTTGTCACCTTCTCTCTAGAGGACAAAGATGAAGAGTCAATTCTGAATATACTCTCTAGAAATTACAGAGAAGGTTTTTTACCAAGATTTTTTTAAGAGCTGATCAAAATAATATGTAACAAGCTGCACATTCACTTTTATGGACATATTGGCATTCATTTAACATTATATAATAAAAAAAAGGCCCAAATAGTACACATTAATGTGTGTTCGGGAGGGGAAAGATTGGAAACTTTAACATTATATAACCCAAAAAAAAAAAAAAAGTAGCAGTAGTAATAATGGCAACTTTAAGTGTTTTTAACATTAAAAGCTTAAATTTTTACAGATGAGAATCTTCATGCATTCCAAATGGTCTACTAATTCAGTTAATAAAAAATAAAAAATAAAAAAAAAAGGTCTTCTATTTTCAAAATTCCAATCAGGTAAGCCTTGACAGATATCATAAAATGTTGCATAGAAAGTACACATTTTTTGAAATTTTGATGGCACACTTAATCATATGGATAAAGTATTACCATCAGATAAGGACTATCTAATTTTTGTAAAGGGGAGTGGAAATTGCAGAGAACTCCTAAATGGAAATAGGAAATAGATACGACGTTCCAAAATGAACTCTGTCAAGCTTTGTATAAAAATCCCAAGTGGCCCACAAGGAAGAGTTAAATTATCAAAGAAGAATAGCTTTTACACCTAAATCAAAAGAATATTAGGAACGAATATCTTTAAAATTAAAGTAGGAGCGCAAGGAAAATTAACCTCTGCAGGTGGATGTCGATCAGCAAGCTGAAAGGCTAGAAGGTCATGGAAAAGACAACCATAATAGTATTGACTAATTAGTGCAGTATTCCCTTCTAGTAGTTCCACAGTCTTGGACAATGCTTTGAAGATGCTCTCCTCTTCAGATATCACAAAAGCCACTTCCAAATCCGAATAAACCTGGAAAGAGAAATTGGCTACCAATATTAGAAGAGTAATTCATCCATTAAACAGGTAAAAGTGAATCTGAAATCATTTCAAGGACTCTCTAGTTTAGTTTAAGCACATAAAAAACAGTCACCTGCTACTACCAAATTACATTGGTTGCTCAAATTAAAAGAAAAAATACCTTATTTTTTAATAAACCACATATAATTGATGCGTGAGGGGGCAGATAATTTCCTGCAAGATATTTCAGAACCCCATTGGAACTAGGGAGACTGGATAGCTCAAAGTGGTCTGATATGTCTAAGAAAATACGAGCTCCAATTTCCCTTGTAGTCTCTAAAAGGTGCTGAAAAGCAGAACTAGTAATGGCCTCAAATTGAGCCATTCCAGTAACTACCACCTGTGGCTTCAACTTTTTAATCAGCTCTATCATCAAATCCGACTGGCGTGGGGCTTCAATGACAGTGAGAACATCCTCTGGGAGTTTATCAGCTTTTGTATTCTGCAACAAAGGAGTACTTATTGGGAATCCCGTGTAGCAGCCAAAACAGCCATCAAATTAATGAACAAAAGAAACACTAGAGGACATTTCAAAACCCCAAAGAACTGATGCTGGTCGTAGTTTTACCACAGAATTCAACACAAATCCTCCACTGAATGTACAAAGTACCATGTGAAGCAAAAGTAATGCTATTTCTTCAAAATTATTCACTAATCCTTTCCACAATAGTAAGCATACACAGATTCAACACTACAAAAACCAAAATGGGCTCCAATTATAAAATAATGAAATTATCTATGATTTTAAATGTCACAACAGTCTATTATGGTTTCATTGCCTTGGGAGCGGTTTTGATGACGACGGTGGTAGTGATGGTGATTGTAATTGGCAAATTGATTAAAAGAAAAACTTTTTTTTTTTTTCTTTTTTTTACCTGAGCCTGAGCTATGTTATTAACACTTTAAAAAGTCAAGGTTATGAAACTAAGGAGCTAGGCTACAAAGAAATTTGTTCATAAAATGCATTTTTAAAGGTTTCGGTGTTCATAAAATACACTTTTAAATGAACTTAGTGATCCTTCTTTTTCTTTTTTCTTTTTTCTTCCAAACTTCCATTACTTCTTTTTTGATCGGGAATCTTTCATTACATCATCATTTGAGTCCTTAATTATTAACTTATGTCTATTTGGTTTTAAGTTTGATTTGTTTAACAAAATTTAGATATCATATCATCCACCGTTACACTAGTATGTTGACATTTTGTATTACAAACTTATATTTATGATACTATCATTTTTAATCTTTAAAATATTTCATGAATTTTGTTTTTTACTTTTCTTTTCTTTTTTTTCAAAAGAAGGGAGAAGTTCTATTAGTATAATCCGAATAGTAAAGATAACTACATCCAACAAAAGCAAAATTTTCCATAGATTTAAAACTAGTGTAAAAATCAGTACAAGTATTGGATCATGTTTAAAAATTAAACAAAACCCATTTTAAACCCTACTAAATGCAATTCTAAAATAAAAACATGCATATCGCTAAGTTTTTTTGAAGTTGCGCAGTAAACAAAAAACTCCTGGTTCCAATTTGCCGCCACCATTACGCTACTGCCATTACACCTCGGAACCACATCAGGGCCATCGTGACTGTTACAGTGGCTGCCACCATTACTTACAACCATGGCTCCTGCACAACACCCTACTCGAATCATCTTATGTAATCCAACACACGCATTTATAGATTGCAAAACTAATGGTCAGTTATCATTTCCACTTTTGATTTTTCATTTCCATTTTTCACTCTCTTGCTATGAAGCACAGACACGGACACAAAACAGGGAACATGGGATAAGGTGATTTCAAAAAAATAGGGACACAGACAGGGAGGGAGACACGAAATTTTTTACTTTTTTTTATATATTTGCAATGTAGATTAATATTATGTTACCAAACAATCAAAATTAATAAAAACTAGCATTAATTCAATATATATAAAAACCACTAACTGGAAAATAAAATATTAATCACAAATACAGAAATAGAGAAACATAAATAGAGAAAGAAATGTGTAGTATATGTATAATTAGAAAACACATTTAAAAAAAGAAAAGGGAGTTTCAGAAGAGAAGCGAGAGAGAGAGAAGACAGAGGCGAGAGGTGAGAGAGAGAAGAGAGAGAGACTTACTGTGTTTTCCAAGAGGCGAGAGAGAGACTACTGGAGCTTCTGATTTCTTTTCTTCTCTTTCTTTTGTTATTCTGATTAGGGATTTAGGGCAAAAGCAGAGGTTGGATTGTGCTTGTCTGTTTTTACTTTCATAATTTTACAGTTTGACCACAAAAGACGTTTACAAAAATTTTATAAAATAAACCCCCCGTGTCCCTACTGTGTCCCATGCAAAAACATAATAAAAATAAAGGGACACACCACGTGGCATGTCCCGTATATGTCCCCAGCATGTCCTTGTGTCCAATACTGCTACGGCACTTATTTTGAAGTGTACATGCTTCATAACGTTTTTGGAAACAAAAACAATGAAAACTACGAAAACACAAATCATTTTTATTTTTGTGCACAAAAAGTTTTTAAAAATTTAGAAAACAACTTAAAGGCTAAAAGATGGTTGTTTTCAAAAAAAATCCCGAAAGCTTCTAGAAACATTTTTCCAAACAAGCTTTACCTGTCAATTTCTGTTTTTCATGAAATTGTTTTGGATAGAAAAACGATACCAAATGCCCCCTAAACAACTTTGTAAATTTCTCAATGGAATCTCCTTGCACTGTATGTCATGCCAAAACCTGACTCTCTGGCAGTACCAATCACAAATATTGCATGGCTAAAAAAGTCAGACCAAGCCTTTCTAAACTCTTCAATAAGCGAACTCCAAAAAAATTTCTTACCTCATCTATAGGTCCACCCTAATCAATCTCCATTTTTCATGATTCATTTCTTTTGTATCCAAGTATTTTTGTTTCTGTTTTTGTTTTTTCTTATTTATATGTACTTTCTCTGCTTCAAATATTTCAAATTAACATCTGGACTTCAACGTTAAATGCATAGCTTCAAGTCAAAAGGAGATTATATGCTAAAATCTAAAACAACATCAATTCCAAGAAAATAAAAATAAATGAATAAATAAAATAAAACAAACTTCTAATGGAATCATAATATTTAGGACAAGATTTCTCCAAAGATCAGTAGCCTTGAAGTTATACACCAAAGTGTGCGAACCTATGAGGAAGACAGAATCTTATCTGGCTGATCTATGAACAGAATCTTGTATGGCTGATGGTACTGAAGTGAAAACCAAGACAATTAAAACTCAACTTGCTTCTCTAATAAAACAAGGAAATGAAATATAAAAGCATAAAATTCATATTTATGAAACCATCACAAATATGCGCACCTCAATTGCCAATGAAGTTAACCATTGCCTAGGTAGGTGTCGGGTCAGATGTTCATTAACAATTGCAAGTCGTGGTGAGAATAATCGTAGAGCATTCTCTATGGCCATAGCCCTTGAAGGAAATACAACAACATTCTTGCACAAGAATTGAAATCAAGGAAGTCAGGAATGCAGCTTAGCTTGTGCAGTATGGAAGGCATACCAACATATATATCGTACCAAAGGAGGTAATATTATTCATGTAGAAGGATCAAACCGATTCTTTAAACAAAAATAATAATAATAAAGCTTGCAGGTCCTTGTCTATTTTAGATTGCAAAAATATTCATGCAAATTTATTACCACAACACACAACATTAGTATAAATTACAAATATTTAAGCCAACTAGTTTACTGAAATTGAAACTCTGTAAGCATCAAATCAGAGAGTGAGTTAAGTCCTGCAACTTTCGTTTTACTATAAATGGTCAACCATGGGTTTTTGGTGTAGATAGCAAATAAACTATGAACAGAAATTCTATGGCATCAAAAAAGTTGTTTGCTCACACCAAACAATGAATAACAATTTTTAAATTTTTTTTTTTCAGCTTGTCTTTACATCTGTGAAAAAGTTTATTATTAATCTTTTACTGATTCAATTCAATTTCAATCAGAAAAATTGACTTTTCTCTAATTGCTTCTCCTGATATATAACAAATGTTTTTGTGTGTATGTGCTGTGTGTGTATACTGCACCACATTCTTCAACTAAACAACCCTTCAAGAGATTCAGGTGGAGACCCCGCAATTGGCATTGCCCCATCTTTACTTTGTCTAACATGACTTAAAAAAAGCACTCTGAATAGAACATGATTACAAGCATCCAACGGGCAAAATGGACACCCATTAGGACCAGTTGAATGAATAATCAATGATAGAAAAAAGTGTTTTACGCTGAAGCATGAAAGAAAAGTTGAATTCAATAATGAATGTTCTCTTACATCAGCATTAAGTGGAATGTGGTGGTAAGTTTTCATAAATCCTGCAATGAGATTTCGAAATCTTTTGCTTCCAGCTGGTGGCTCATATGGGAAAAATGAGCTATTTTTCAAAACACTGGCAAGATAAGCGAGGAATGGAATCTTCTCGTCCGCAACAGAATCATCCTCGAAAGATAATTCTAAAGAATTGCTGATCTCATGGAACTCATTTTTCAGAAAATCAGAAATTATCTTAACCTGCCAGTGAAGCAAAGTCAGTATTCCTGCCCCATCAAATGCATAACACAACTTCAAATGTAGGGCCTCGTTTGGGAACAGGCTAATTTAGTAACTTTTTGGCTATTTGACTAAAATATGAGCTAAAAAAAACTAGTATGTTTGGGATGACTTTTTGGATTTTTACGAAAAGATGTGCAAAAAGTAGAGAGAAAAGAGAATCTTTGACTTTTTGGTATGGGTTGTTGGCTTTTTGGCTAATTTAGTAACTTTTTGACTTTTTGGCTAAAAGGAAGGGTTCCCAAACGAGGCCTAATACAAGATCAAAAAACTATTGCCGACTTATGTAAAGTGTATACGTGAGTCGGTTGACGAAGTTGACAGCTGTAAACTGATAATGCATGAGAAATACGACCACCAGCCATTCCATAGGCCCATGCTGTTCGAGCACAAATAGGCTGATCTCCAGCTAGCCCCATGAAGAACTCAAAACGATGTGGACTATTCTTCTCAATTTCAACTAAAGCTGAAATATCTGTGTCAGCAGCCTGCAACAACAAATTTCAAAAAGTATATATTTTGGTATAGAGATTATTTTCATTTAAAAGGGTACACTTACCTGAAGAATTTTAGTCTGCCAAAGCTTGGTAACACAGAGACCACGACGTTCAAACAAGCGTTTACAAACGCCTTGTCCTGGACGACCTCCCATATTAAAGATCATAATCCCCAAAGGTTTGATCACAGAAATTGATTCTTCAACTGCCCTGGCAATTAGACCCAGGCCAAACTGATCCTCAACAAAGCCCTAAACAGAAGATGAAATACAATGTTAAACCAACAGAATCTCTAAAAGAATTGAATTTTAGTCAACAAAGTTCCATTAATCATATTCATGGCTATCCTTATATTATTATGGAAGAGGATGGTGTAAATATGTTTTGAATAAATGCATCTAAGACTAAAATGAAAATAATAGCAGATGAATTACTGGAATTAAGGTCATGGCAATAATTCAGGAAATTAAAATGCTTTATGGATTCAGTGTTTCCGAATTTCCATTTACTTGACCTGGATTTAGACCTCAGCCAAACACCAAGATACCAAGTAATATAATTCATCTAACAATAAGTAGAAAGAAGAGAACAATAATGTATCTCTGTACAGATAGATCAGCCATCTAAATGATTTAGTGCATACTAGATTACAAGTGTGCAGACTAGGCATATTTATTTATTATTTTGAGTAGTAAATATATTATAAAAGAGGCAACTAGGGATGCAGTCCACATACAAAAATTGATATATCATCAGTGCATTAAAGCATTACTCGAAAGTCTCAACAAAATCCAAAAATTGATTCAAAAGGACGGATCATAGTATGCAATAACCAACTATACAAAGAAGATAAAACTCTAGTTTTCAAATTAAAAATGGGATATTCCTTCACATCAAAAGTTCTCCTATTGCACTCTAGCTTCACTCCAAGAACGAAGAAGATCTGCCACCTTCAGGGTGAAAACCCACTCTAAGCCAAACATGTCAAGGATCAAAGACCACAAATCCCTCACCACCACATTGTGGTAAGAAGATGGCTCACAGATTTCCTGTCCTGCTTGCACATACAACACCAAATAACATAATTTGCTTCCTCATCAAATTATCAATTGTGAGAATCATGACATGCATTGTCATCCACACAAAAAATACAACATTAGAAGAAGCCTTTGTTTCCCACACCCCTTTCCAAGGAAAAATTGACCTGTTCTAACCCTTCGAAGTATCATAATAGGACTTTACCTCAAATCTTCCAAAATTTCTCACCCAGCGCCTATGAAGCACGAGTGTGGGTACGGATACTAGTACAGTGCATGTCTGACAAAAACTTAAAAAATAGGATACGAGTACACCTGGGGTATGTCAATAATTTTTTTATTTTTTTTAATTTGTAGTCTCAAGTCACGGGACAACCA
>CM045763.1:174944001-174979001 GCA_025200525.1 Camellia lanceoleosa
GCAAACATTTTAAAAACCATAATTCCATCATACAAAACAAATTAAAAATGTTGGAAACAAATAAAAAGATCTCGTTAAAGTTTTGTAACTTTATCTCAATGTTGGGATAAATGAGTGAAAAGACGTGAGAAGACACAAATCAAAAACAAGGAATTTCAATAATCACTTTCATGAAACAGAGGAATTTGGAAGGGGTTTAAAACATGTTTAATCGGAAGGGCTTCAGTCCTTAAGGGTTACAGGTTGATTCATATAGTTGGTTGTTCTTGCTTTCCAGAGTTGCAAAAGGTAGGTCGTGGCAGGGTAGCATGCAACTCTCAAATGCATTTTTAGAGGGCCTATTATTACACTGAGGTTATTGTGTTAAAGGAAAACTTGGAGCAGAGGCTCAAAAGCAGAGAACAAGATGTTATTTGCAAAGTAGATATTAAGAAGGTTTATGACCACGTTCTTTTGGCCTTTTATGTGTTAAAAGGGTTAGGAGAAACATGGACAAGGTAGATATTAAAATTCACCATCTCAATTGTGGTTGCAGCTATGCTCCAAGTTCTTCTAACTGATGGCAAGTATATCTAACCTGTTTCTAACCAAAGTGGAACACAGAGCTTTTATTGGGATGCAGAGCCCATGAGCTAAAAAGGAAGAAGCTGTTGTAGGCGGTGGAGCTGGTACACTATGCATGGCCGACAATTTCTTTTGGTTCATTAAGGGGAATTGAACAAGGAAGTCCTATCTTCCCTTATTTATTCTGATTATGGAGCCTTCTAACAATGATGCTTTCTAAAGGTCTCCTAGACTCCCAGGTGATAAACATTGAGGGGTTCTTATTTTGTTTCTGAGGGTAGAAAAGGAAGTCTGGCACTGTTGATATCACCCTAATTGTGAGCTGATGTCACAACCTTTTCATAGGACTGGCATTAATCAACTGAGAACCCTCATTACGTGACAAGTGTTCTCGAATTGAGAATGAACTTGGGATTTTGATGCAGAGGTTGAGCATTTAGAGGCTTGACTAGGAAAATGATGCAACTTTGGCTTTGGTCCCACTAATTTAACCCACAGAATTGAAATAGTTTCAGACTTGCATTGTCAAAAGACTGGAGAGACTCAAAAACCTAGAACAAGTGGTACCCTTTCTAGCTAACAGATACCTTTTGGGCCCATTTAACTGGAAAATGGGTAACTTGTGTACATGTGGAGGAAGGAGGAGGTTGAATTTTTAAAGAGGTGGGAGGTCTGCATGGGGCAGGGAAGCAGAAGGCTATCAGGAGAGGTGGGATAATTTTTCAAGCATATTTGCTTCTCACTGCAATGCCCAAAGAGTCTGATTTGGGCAACATTTATGGTGTAAATATGCACCTATGAATAAAACTTGCCCAAATCTCTTTCATATATAGAAGTGAAGCACTACAAACTTTATGGCATTTGGAAATATGGATCCTTCAAGGGGAAGGCAGAATAAAGTACCAAATTCCAATAATTTAAGCTCAGTTTGGGGAAAGAGGAAGCAGAAATGTAGAGAAACACTGCTGGAAGTTGATCTCTATATTGACATACCAACAAATGATATGGTCCATCCAAAACAAAGCCGGAGAGGCAGAATTATACATTTCAAAGAATCCAGAAAACAAGAAGAAAGACGATGTTTTGTTCTTTTTTGAAACACATTTCTGTTTTTCCAATCTATCCATTATCTTTAACATTTTTTCGGTTAAAAGTGGTAGCTACTTTCAGTGTAATTGCTCTGTTCTAGTGAATTGTAACAACTTGTTTCGGCCAAAATTACACTCTAGCTTCTTCATGGTATTGTCAAGGTATTACTTTACAACAGAGAGTAGTTCAAAAGTCCCCTGCTTGGGTGAGGGCAAAATGAAATCCACAAAATACCCACTACTGTCGCTAAATTGTGGATTTTTTTGTGGATTTTATTTTGTGCATTTTACTAGAAATTAGACCCAAAATAAAAGACTCTTGATTTTGCTTGATTGTGTAAGTTGAAGTACTTCTAGAAAAAATAAAAAATAAAAAACTCATAAGTTGTAAATTGAAGGTATCACAAGGGTGTCAAACCCACAGAACAGAGGAACATATGAAACCAAAGAGCCATCCAAAATGATTAAGATAACTCATAGAATATCACAATGCTAGAATAAAGCATTGGATGGCTTTGTTATTCATTCTCCAAAGACAAAAATCAATTAGAATAATATAAATGACTGAAACTCAGTATAAGATGTATCTTCCACCAAAACTTTACTACACATTCATGAGAAGTTTCAAAGACCCAATATCCCTAAGAAATTGAAATGCTTTTTTTGGGTCCAAATGTAAGACAGTTAAGATGAATAAATAAAATAAAATAAAAGAACAAACAAGAAGGATCTATATATATATAGTGATTGGATTCTCTCAAGTTGGCTATCCAACTTGAGAGGACGTTAAACTTTGTTGGCCCATTTGGGCCGAAATTTTAGTGATCTGAACCGTTCATTTATAAGACTCATTAAATAAAATATTTATGCAAAAAATTAAGATGATTGGACAATGGTGGCTATATGTTTTACGCACATTTGTATTACAAAGAATGGATGGATATTCTTGAAATTATAATTGCCGTTTATTTTTTATAAAACAAATGTGACTCAAACACATAACACTGATATCCAATTATCTTAATTTTTTGCATGAATACTCAACAAGTCCTATGGACGATTTGGATCATCAGCCCTAAAATGGGCCCACCAAACCCAACAGCTTTCTCAATTTGATGGCGAATTTGAGAGAATTCAATCACTATATATATACATATATATCCATATAGTAATCTACAAAAGTAAAACATGTTGCAAATGATACTTATTTGATCATTCATTGCCTTACTGATTTGCTATCAAAATTTCAAAACAAATGTTGGATATTGTTATTCATGAACACGGAGCAGCTACCAAATATACAAATGCATGTATATATATATATATGTAAGTATCAACTTCTAAGAAAATTGAAAGTTTGATCGATAGATACCTTCATATTGCTCAAGATATATATCTTGAATGAGGAAATGATAGGTCTGGAGGCATTGCTCCTCCGAGGCTTCCTTGGCATCGAAACGTTTCTGGAGATCAGACAAGAAGATCCGAGCTTGGACTCGAGTTTTCGGATCTTCGAGCCTCTCGAGCAGTGACCTGAGCACACTGTACGCTGAGTCACTGGACTGCTCGCACTGTTTCAAGAACTCATCAATGGATCCCCACAAACCCTTCACTGCCATTGCGATTCAATCACCAACAAATAAGGAAAAAGCGATTCAATGTACGTAGACGAACAGTAGATATATCGAGAGAGATAGAGAGTGAAGCATATATATATATATAGTTTTAGTGCGAGAGAGAAAGGGAGGTTGGTTGCAGCGTTGCAGAAGATTGAGGACGTTCCCGGGTTATTGTAAGGCCGAAATAATAGTAAGATATTAAAAAAAAAAAAATTGTCTCGTAGTTTAAATTTTGTGGTTTAAAAGTAGTTTAAATGACCAAAACGACGTCGTTTTAGCTATTTTTATGTTGTTTTGTACTCAAAACGACGTCGTTTTGACTATTTGAACCACTTTTAAGCCACAAAATTTAAGTTACGTAGTATTGTCGTTAAAAAAATGTCTCGTTTGGATGCAAGTTTTTGGTTAAAATAACAAAAATAAAATAAAATAGTTAATAAGATAAAATATTACATTTAAATTATAATTATTATTTTTTTATAATCATCAAATTAATTATAAATAAAATTAAAAAATCATCTCAAATATAATTTTTTAATCAAATTAAAATAATTAAAAAAAATCAAATTAAAAAATTCATTCCAAACGAGCATTTAGTACATATTATTTATATCATTTTAATATAAAAATTTAAACAAAAGTTAAATATTTAAATAAAAATTATGAAAAAAAATAATAATTGTTCAAATATAAATAATTAAATCGACTTTGGCCATCAAGTCTCTCCCGGCAGGAGAGGTCTGAGGAGTGGAATAGGAAAGTAGGTAGTGTTTAGTGGAGTTTTAAAATTATAATTTGATAATAAAATTATATTTTAAATTTGTAAGTTTTGAAATTATAATTTAAAAAGAAAAAATTTATTTGGTTATGAATTTTAAAAAAAGTTTTGAATTGAGTTTTGAATTTTTGATGTGACATATGAAATGAGAAAAATTATTTAGTTATGAATTTTAAAAAGAGTTTTCAAAACTTAATTCAAAAATTTAGGTAGTGTTTGGTAGTGTTTTAAAATTATAATTTGATAATAGAGTTGTATTTTGAGTTTGTGAGTTTTGAAATTATGATTTAAAAAGAAAAAAAATTATTTGGTTATGAGTTTTGAATTTTTGATGTAACATGAAATAAAAAAATTTGTTTAATTATGAATTTTAAAAAGAGTTTTCAAAACTTAATTTAAAAACTTATAACTCATGACCAAACATACAATTTAAAATTCTATTCAAAATTTATAACTAAACTCTTTTTAAAATTCAATTCAAAAAAATAATTATTGAAAAAAATAATTTTTTATTTAAAAAATTTGAAAAATTTTGAAAATATTTTTTAATTTAAATATTAAAAAATATATATATTATTATTTGTTAAAAAAAAGAAATTTTTTTTTAAGGTCCCTAATAATAGTAATTTAGAGGATAGAGGACACCCAAAAAAAGGGATAATACATCAGGTCCCTCAACTAGAACGCACGCATTTTAATTATTTTTTGGACCAAAATACCCTTCACAAATCAACTGAGAATACTCAACTGGATTCCGACGACTGAATTCCATTCCAAACATCCAACCATCTTCACGAGCAAGGGTTGAACTTCGTGGAAGAACAGCGTGCTTTGGGAATTGAAGATCTGCACAGAATAACAAACGGTGAGGTTGCCCGAGTAGGGTTTGGTCGGAAACCCCTCCGATGGTAAAGTCAGGGACTCAGGGAGAGGAAGAAGAGAGAATACTAAAAGTGTATATGTGTTGAGTGTGTGGATTTTCGGATCCCTTGAGAGTGAATAGTGTTCACCTTTTATAGGAGAAGGTTGTTTGTCGTTCAAGTCCTTCTCTCTCTGCCATTTGTCCAATGTGTCTTATTTGTGGTCGTCTTCTATTGGAGGATGACGACCACTCCGCCTGACACTCGGGTGCAGGTTTGTTTTGTTTGTCTCATTAGCGGACATCTCTCATTGGAGGAGGACGACCACTTCGCATGTCATTCAGATGCAGGTCTATCATATATGCACCTTGTCCCTCTGCACCTCCATATCTCCATGTTCTGTTCATACAGAAAGAGAGGAGCAGAGTTGTTTGTCTCTTGTGGGCCCAAGAAAGATGTTCAGTGAATTGGCCTTCTTTGAGTGGGTCTACTCTAGAATGGTTGTCTAACCAGGAGGTCCAACATGTTGCTCAGCCCACTTCGGAGTGGTTGTATGTCCATCCAGGAGGTTCAACATGTTACTCAACCTACTTCGGAGTGGTTGGCTGCTCACCCAGGAGGTCCACCATGTTGCTCGCCCCACTTTGAAGGGACATTCATACATTGGACCGAGCTCCTATGATTGGCTTGCTTCGGAGCAAGTGTTGGCCATAGGGCCGAGGTCCAACCTAGCTCAACCTCGAAGTGAGCATTGCATTGGGCCTAACACCATGACTTTGATTAATTTTTACCCACTTCAGATCCAATTTTATTATTAATAACAAAATCAACTTAACAATGAATTACACAAATCAATTTCTTAGAAATTCAACTTAATTCAATTTTTAACCAAAAACTTAATTCATAATCATGGGTGTTCTAAAATGTATCTAAATTAAATAAAATTCTTAAATTACATTACATACATGGATTAAATAAAAATCTAATTATAAAATCAAAACTTTAGAATTAATTCCAAATTTTCATAAGCTTGATTTTCTTAAAACATTTCATTTGTCTCTTCAAAATATGAACTTGAATGGCTCAATTCTCTTAAAACTCATGTATTACAAGAAAACACTACAAAATCAAATCAAAACAATTAATTTTCTAAATTAATTTTCACAACTGTGAGTCTACTTAATTTCTTACTTAAAACCTTATTTCTTACAAAATCCATGAGACTAATTCCATAACTTTCTTAATTCATGATACAGGGAGGATTATCTAAAACATGAAATTAAAGTTATAAAACTCTTAGAAAAATATTTGCATGTGTGAAATTAGGGTCAAAATTCAAGCCAGTTATATCCAAAATTCCTTTAATTCAATATTAAGTTCAAAATGTTCATGAATTTATAATTTTCCAAAACTTGCTCTCTTATACCCAAACATGAAATTAATTCTCCAACTTTTTTTAAAGATTCATTGATGCATATAAAGATGAAGTCCAAATTCATGAGGAATAGCACAAATTAAACTTACTTGATAAATTTTCCCAAACTCATTTCCTTAATCTCAAGCTTAACTCAATTTATTTTAACCTCAATTTAATTCATAATCATAGATGTTCCATAACATATATTTAAATTTTGAATAAAACTCTTTCATTATATTGCATGCATGGGTTGGCGATCAAAATTGAATCAATGTCTAATTTTCCATAAATTGAACATAACTCCATTTATTCATCATTTTGCTAACTTCTTCTATTTACATGAAATTGAACTCAAGTTAACAAATTTAAGAAATCATAATTCATACTCTTAGTCCTAACTTGATTTTACATGCAAACCCAAATCTTAACAATTTATAATTGATCTATAAAGTTTTATTTTTAATTCCTTCAAAATTCATCTTGAATCACTTTTTGTCTAAATTAATTAAACAATACCCAAAAATAATGGAATTCCTTACCTCATAATGAATTTTCCATAATTTTTAACTTGAGTTTTGATAACCCACAAGGCTTTCTCTTTTCCTTTTCTTCCTTCCCCCTTGGTTTCTCAGCCGTGCTCTCTTTCCCTCTTTCTTTCTCTAACCTGATTCCAGCAGGTTGGAGCTCCTAAGACTTCATTCTTCATCTTTTATTTTATTATTTTATTTATTAATTTAGTGGGATACTTGGCTTTATAACATAAATCCATGTGGTGGTGTATTTATTATTTCCTTAACTAATTAATCTTGCTTAGAATACTTAATTGAGATTGAACTTTAATTATAATTAGCTTAATTAACCATCTCTTAATTTAATTAGTTGTGTAAAATCTTAACCCAATTAATCATGACTAAGTACAAATCTCACTTAACTTAATTAGTCTAATTTGACTTCTTTTAAAGGCCAATTAATTATATTTAAATTTATCATTCTGAATTAGATTTTTAATCAAATTCTCAAAAGGCTCCAAATATTAAATTAAACTTATTTTCATTCTCAATCTTGGTTTCTCACATCATTAAGGCCTTCAATTTCTAATTAGACTTCAAATTTTCGTCAATAAATTACATATCTAAATTGGACACCCCATAAATAAATTTAATTCGTAATAATCACAATTCTCAATCCTCATAATTTAATTAACTTAATTTTCTCCAATTCGGATCTAATTAATCGAATCTCAATTTTTACTAAACTGAATCGAATATTTAATTAAACTCCTAAATGGGTCCGTAATTAAGATTAAATTGATTTAACTTCCTAACTTCACTTCCTTAAGCCATTTGGACCCTTACTTTTTTAATTTCAAAATAAATCTTTAATAGAATCATATATGAATCAATCTCCATAATTTTCGTGAATCCTAGGTTAAATTATAATACTTGGCAATTAAATTTCAAATCGTCTTAATTAATTAAGTGATAATCATTATACGTGGTGGGGATCGTTACAGGTTAGCCTCCCTTTCTTGTGTCTTGTTTGTTAGTCTAGTTGATGCCATGCTTTAGCTTATTTTTCTAGCTTATTGTAGCTTTATTCCAGCATGTTTTAGCCTCAGATTTAGACTGTTTTAACTCTATTTTGGGTTAGTTAAGTCATTTGAGTCTTGTTTTGCATGCTTGTAGTATAATAGTCCTCACAAGTTTGGTGTTTTAGGCTATTAGACATCACTTGTTTGAGTTGATTACATGTTTTAGTACTTTTCATACTTAATTTCAGCACTAATCATCTGTGCAACCTCCCTCCTTTCTTGGCTTTTCATTTTGCTTTGAAAATGGTTTCAAGTCATTTGTTTGCCTAAGTGTGAAATTGAGGTTTCATACTTAATGGTTTAATCCCTTAGGGGATTCATTACCAACAGTATGATGCTTCTTTCATACCCAAAGCAACTTGTGTCTTGAGCCTTTTTTCTATTAGAGGACTTTAATTCACCTTTTGGACTTAATTTGATTAAAGGATGGTTGGTAATCTAAAATGAGTAACTAAAACTTGGGACTAAAATATGGGTAAGATAATAACTTGGTGTGTTCAATCGGACATTAATTGAACACATGGAACTTGGATCATTTCATACTTGCTAGTGATGAAATGATCCAAGTCTCCAAGGTCAACTTCTTCCCTTGATCTTTCATGAAAGGGAGGAGGTTTGTATCTCATTTTGTATTTATTGAACTTGCACATCTTGAGTCACAAGACATCATACAATGAAAATCATTTAAATTGGTGGTTTGTGGCTTAAGTTTGCCTTTCCTTGGATTTGTTCATGAAAATGAGAGGTAAGTTGTGCAAACAATCTGTGAGAATACCATCTTTTTGCTCTGTTTGTCCTCTGTTGCAGCAAGATAAACCAATGCATCAGTGGCCGGCAAGCCACTATCCATGGCCGGCAGGTGGCCGGCAGAGCACCATCTATGGTCTGCAGGCCACTTCCATTCCCAGCAGGTGGCCGGCAATATTCATCAGTGGCCGGCTGGCCACTGATGCAAATCTCCATAGAGTGTTGGTAAGGTGGAGCAAAATGGTTCTGGAAATATTCAACTCTGCAAACAGAGGCTTTTGGGAGTAAAACGGAGGTCTTTTCGGGTGAAGATCGAGCATGCACATACACATCTTCCATTTCCCGAAGAAGAGTAGCTAATTAGCTTAGTTTAGTTACTTAGTTTAATTATTTGTTGCAATTGTTTGTAATTATTTAATTAGTTAGTTAGCTAATTAGTTCATTTGTTGTTGTAATAATTAGTTATTCATTTTGGTTTGTAATAATTAGCTTAATTAGTTTAGTTTAGTTATTTATTTGGACTCTCCTTCGTGAGAGCGTGTTATAATAATGTGCACGTCTTCCAACCCTATGTCTTTCTCCTTTTTACTTAACCGCTTTTAATGGTTAGATTAGGGACATGTTTTAATCAGCATACCTTATGCTTGCATCCATTCATTTTGTATTACATGCACCGAGGCTCGGCGCATCATTCAAAATGCATTGTCATTTCAATACTTCGATGAATACATTTTTAAAACACATGCTCTCAAATTGTTGCAAATAAAATGCTAAGTAGCCAAGCCTATCTTAGTTGCATTATCACATATGTTGCATTAGGCATTTGGCATAGTTATGAATCATGCATATTTTTCTAACTCATATCTTCTTAGCTTAGAGTACTAGGTGAGTTTTTAGTGCTTTAGCATACTTGCATGAATGTGAGTGATTGACATGTCTAGCATGCTTACTATGAGGCTAAATGCTTACTTGATAAACTGCTTGAATGCCTGTGGATGAAGACTTATTGCTTGAATTGGAACGATTCAATGAATGTACATTTAAACCCACTATGTCTAGTGGCAAATTCACAGCTTTAAGCCTACTTTGTTGAGTGAAAAATTCACAAACTTTAAGCCCACTTGAGGTGGCAAAATCAAACCTTTTTCGCAAAACAAACATGAAATTGAATTGTTCCAATTTGAGCAAACTAGTCTATACTTGCTTGTGCGCATCACATAGTAATGCTAGCCTAATAACTGGAACAAGAGCACATAATGTTTATAAAAAAATCATATCATGATTAGTAGAGGCCGATCTTGATCGGGCGAGTGGGGGTGCTCAATTCATGACCTTCCCTTTCTCGTACCTAAGTTCCCGAGCCGATGAAACTTTGGTGATAACGGACACGTGACTTTTGGCACGAGTCATGGGTTTCCTAAATTTCTCCAAAATAAAATATTTAGATGGCGACTCTGTATCTGGCAAAGTAGTCCATTTTTGACAATATTGATTCAAAATCAATTTTCCAAAAGATTTGTTGGATTTGGACTCTTTGGTGTTTTTCAAATTTCACATTGTACTTGTGAGATTAGATTCAGAACCGCGAAAGTCCAAACTGTAGAGTTTCTTCCGAGCTTCCGAAGGAGGGCGCGAAAAAGTCGAGCTACACTTTGACATTTAATTTTCAGTGTATAATTTTCTCTGACATTTATAATTTTGTTTGGCCACCTTAGTTTTCTCCTTTATGTATAATTTTCTCTGACATGTTCAATTTTCTGTAACATGTTTAATTTTCTCTAGGATTTAATGTTGACATCTTTATATTTTCATTGTCTAGAAATGGCAAAATGCAAAATCAGCAAAACACCATAAATACCAAGAAAGAAATAGAAACTATGTGAGTCTTATGATCTTAGATCAAAAAGCAGTAAAACACCATAAACTCCTCGCCAAAAAACACAAGTCCAAGGTGATGAAACAACAAGCATTAAGATGAACCCAAATTTCAAAAGATTCAAGCTCAAGGGGAAAAAACGTGTTAAACTCTAAAGAGAGAGAGCTAATTATTGCATTCAATACTGATCAAACCTCTCATTTGTTGTCTCCTTTTTCCAAACAATTAAATTCAATTCAAACCAACTTGTAGAGCTTCAAAAGACCTGTTAGACTTATTTATTTTGATGATATATTTAATTATGTTTTAATTTATTTGAAAGAGAAAAATAGAATCTAAAATTTATTTTGATGATTTATTTAATTATATTTTAATTTATTTGAAAAGGAAAAATAGAATCCAAAATTTATTTTGATGATTTATTTAATTATGTTTTAATTTATTTGAAAGAGAAAAATAGAATCAAAATTTATTTTGTCCCATTATTTCTCACCTAAACTTTTATCCTAAATATTGTTTGAATGTATTTAATATTTGCTTAAATCAGGAGTTCATTTCAACCCAAAAATAATGCTCAAATCAGAGGTTCAAACAGCCCAAAACAAATGTTCAAACAGCCCAGCACAGCAGCAAGTCAAGTAAAAGATATTCAAATTAGTAATGATAGAATGGAAGATATTCAAATTTGTAACGATGGAGTGAAAGATATTCAAATTAGTAATGATGAAGTACAACAGCTATAGACGGCTATAAGTTTCATTATATATACCAAAACCTCTAATGTAAACAAGTTACAAAAAAAAAAAAAAAAAAAAAAAACAGAAAATATTCTTTGATTTATAATCACTCACATCTATTCTCTGAAAAATTCTCTGAGAAGTGTTCTTCAATTTTTTTTTACATCCTCTTTTAGAAATTATACACTAAGACGTATAACTTTAAGTACATCTTTCCTGTGTGAGGTTTACAAAAAAATCAGAGTTTTTTTTTATATCTATCTTTGAGAGATAATTCTTGTAGCTTTCTGTGAAAGCAAAAACACTTTCTTTTCAACCTTGTAAGAGTGTAGTACACTCAGTGTTCTTGACTTAGAAAGTCTGTATAAAATCTGTGGAGGATTGCTCCATCTGTGAAAAGGTTGTTAGCACCCTGTGAAGTTAGAGTATGGTGGAAAATCTCAAGTGAAACTTGAGGAGTGGACGTAGGCCGAGTTGAAGCCGAACCACTATAAATTTGTTTGCCTTTCTCTCCCTTATCTCTTTATTTTATTTAAATTGTCATAACTATATTTCACATTTTCATTGTGTTAAAATCATTAACTGACACAGTTGTTAGAATACTTGTTTTAATTATTTTTATTTCATTAATTATATTTATCTATTGTGCTAGTCATAATTTTTATTAGGGTATTATTATTTTTATTTGTAAAAACCTAATTCACCCCCCTCTTAGGTTGTCTTTTGGGTAATAAGACCCCTTTCTGGTATTTGATCCAAGCTCTAACCACTGGAAGGATAGATCCACAGAAGTCTAGGAAATCTGATGATGATGTAGTTGCAATAATCCAATGTTACAAAAAAAAATATGAAAGCATTCATAATTGGTAAGAAGAACATGACTTTTACAACCAATGACATGACCTTGATTTTTGGTTTGGAAAGTGGTAAAGGAGCCATGTCATTAAAATACTCAAAAAAGCCAAACACTGCATTCCTAAGGCAAAGATTACCAAAGGAAACAAGGCTCACTGGTCTTGTTTTTAAGAATGTCTTGGTCAAGGTAATGAAAGGCAAACAACCAAATGACTTCAAAGATGTAGCGATCATTGTTACTTTGTACTTGTATCTCACCCTATTTTTTGCAACAAGTGGGAATTCAATAGGGTGGGTTTTTATCAAGTATGTAGAACCGCTTGAATCAGTGAAAAAGTATGATTGGCTAGAAGCAATAACAGTAACATTGATCGATTCTGTAACAGCATTGCACAAAACTCCAAAGAAAGTTACAGGGTGTGTCATTACATTGCTGGTAAGTTGAATTTCGATTTAAATTTACAGTTATGATACTTACAAATCTGTGTGTTTACTAAAATTTAAATACTTCAATTTCCATCACAGTATTAGCCATACGAACATACGACTATCATTGACTCGAAAGACAGTAACACAACCGAATTCCCAAGATGCGCCAAGTGGAACCTGTAAAACTTGACCAAACAGTTGCAGAAGACACCAATCCACTCTCTTGCACCTCGATACGTTAGATTTCTATCGCTACTGGAGTCTCAGTGAAATTTCAAAATTTCTCTAACCACTGGTTTGTTTCCCTTCTTGTGCCTTGATTGATTGAGATCAATTTTCTATGCAATGCAATATCTTATATGGAATAACTTATGTGCCTTGACTGATTGACATCAATTTTCTCTAAAGTTTCAATTTATGTTGCTTCTTTGATTACCACTGGTTTATTTCTGCCCTTGTAATGAATTTTCTCTGTAATCAAAATTTCTCTGACCACAATTATAGTAACATTAACTTATATGCCTTGATTGATTTTCTCTGATATCTAAATTATGTTGCTTGTTTCATAATTTTCTATGGCCCGTAAAATTATTTCTCCTTGTGTGTAATTTTACCTAGCACATAACTTATGTGCCTTGACTGATTGAGATTAATTTTCTCTGAAATTTCAATTTATGTTGCTTCTTTGATTAATACTGTTTATTTCTACCCTTGTCATAAATTTTCTCTGGAATCCAAATTTCTCTGACCACAATTATAGTAACATTAACTTATATGTCCTTATTGATTTTCTCTAATATCTAAATTATGTTGCTTGTTTCATAATTTTCTCTAACCCATAAAATTATGTCTCCTTGTGTGTAATTTTCTCTGGTCCATACAATTTGCTCTGCAGTTTGTTTCCCATTAGTATGATTTAGATGAATTTTATCTGACTTATTTGAATTTTTCTCTCAGTGAATTTTTAATATTTCTCTAATAAAAGAGCCTCCTGTTACAGATAAATAACAAAGAGCTAGTTAAAAACCCATTAGAGGAGTTTTGCTTGGTAAAAAAAAAGAAAAAAGAATCAAAAAAGGCATTGGCCAAATTCAAGAAAACATTAAAAGATTCATCTGAAGAAGAAGGAGGGAATGAAGAAGGAGAATGCAACACAGAAAAACAAGAAGCAAGCAATGGAGAAGAAGATCAAGCAAGCAGTGCAGAAGAGGAAGCTAGAGAAGAAAATGAAGAAGTAGAAGACAAAGAAGAAAATGAACAGAAAGAAGAAGAAGACAATGAAGAAGAAGATGAAGGCATTGAATTTAAAGATGAAGAAGAAAACAATAAGGAAAGGGATGAAGAAGAACATAATGAGCCGATGGACCAACATCATGATAGCATTTGTGGTTCAACAATGCATTAGCCTCAAGAATTTAAGGAATCAAAGGATGCTCAAATTGCTAATCTACAACAGAGACTAAAGGCACTTTCTAAATCCAAAATAAAAGAAGAGAAAAATTGTAATGAATTACTTAAAGAAAAGGATATTGCAATAAGAATCTTGACATCAAATAACTCGAAACTTCAAGAAAGAGACAACACAAACCAAATGAAACTAAGGATGTTGGAGATTCAAAAAGAAGATGATAAAAAAAAACAATTCAACGGTTGAGATATTCAATTTCAGAACTTGAAACTGAAAATGCTAGATTGCATGAACAAATTCAAGAACTATCTGGCCAACTACCAACACAATCTTACCGAACACCAACACAAGTTCAACCCCAAGGTCAGTGAAAATCTTGAACCACAAAAAGTTGTGCTCTTGTGTCAACATAACTCAGAGAAATTTCTATTTATTACAATTTTCTCTATCGATGGTAATTTTCTCTGGAAGTTAAATTTATCTGATCACATTAGTTTAGCCAGTTTGATTTGTGCTTCTTATTTGATTTTCTGTCTATTTGGTTCCATATGTGTGTAATTTTCTCTAAATTTTGTAACTTCTCTGACCCTATTGATTTTTGGGGTTTGTTTGATTTTCATTGTGTATAGTTGGAATAAAAGTGAAACAACAACTAATAATCCAGCAAAAAAAAGTGGCACACAAACAACAACCAAAATAAAAGACAAAAGTTTATGGTAGCTAGAAAATATTGAATCAAATAAATTTAAATTTTGAAATATGATCTGTTACTTTAGAGAAATTTAACTTTCACTGATATTTTCACTGTTTACAGTGAAAAGAAATCCTACATCAATGATAAAGAATTTAAAGGCCAAAGAAAGGAAAAAAAAAAAAAAAGGCAAAATCTAGACTTTCAATATCCCAAAGTTGTAAAGATGACAAGAGGTTCAAAGCAAGTTGCAAAGTCAATAGAGCAAACCACCAAAGACAAAAAAAGTACTTAATGCCGATGACTATGCCTTTTTTCAACCAACAAATGTCAGAAAATCTTAGGTTTTTCTACAAAGTCTATCGATTGCAAAATTGGTAAAAGAACATGTCAAAGATATCTTGCAGCACATATCCAATGTGTCTGGACTAGAGTAAGTATAACAAATAAAATAGAATATGACAAACAATAATTTACTAACTTATATTGCATTAACAATTATTAAATCCGTTCTTTGTCATCTTGTAGGGCTTTAATCTGGACAAGTAAGTTGAATCTAATTACTTTTAAAGATATCAAAAACCTAATAAAGAAAAAAGAAATTGCCAACAATGTAAATCTTTCATCAAATTTCTCTGCAATATTCCATCAGCCTTTATAAACCAATGTTACAATTATAAATGATATTTTTCAGGTCGTTGATGATTATGGAGAGATACTATTTGCTGACCAAAGGAGAAAAGGACAACAACCAACTTCATTTTTTTTTTCCACATGCATAAGCTTAGTATGTTACTACTCTTTTATTTGATTTTCCCCTGAATTTACTTACTACTTTCTCTTGTTAAGATACTTCTAGAAGCCAATTGTGTCACTAGTCTAATTTTCTCTGGCTAGTTGTGTACATTTAAAATTTCTCTATGTGTACATTTATGAAATTCCTGTCATTTCAACTTTCTCATAACCATTTTTTGATTTTCTCTGACCGCAAAACTTTATCAAGATGACAGAAAATCAAACTTTTCGAGTCTTATTATTTGACAAGCATCTTGAAACCGCATGGAGGAACTACAAGTTCCTCCATTTCCCAATAAATACAGGGGGGCAATGAGAAGTCAATAGATGGAAATCACTGGACCTTGCTTGTCTTGGGCAAACAAGATAATTTATAGAGGTACTACAACTCACTAAGGCCAAGAAAAGATGATGCATAAGACAAATATCTCAAAGATGCAAAACAATTGGTAACGAATACAAATTTCTCTGATCCATGATAATGTTTATGTGGTGATAATTTTCATAGAATCCCATTAATTTGTGTGTAAATTTTTTTATTATTTAAAAATTATTTTTTTTGCAGCAAGATTATGTGGAGAATTTTTTGAAAGCTTACCTTGAAAGAGAAGCACAATCACAACCCTTTTTCAAATTGATAGACTTACAATACACAAATTATGACTTTCAATATGTCAACAATGTTCCACAACAAGACAGTGATTCGTAAGTTTCATACAACATCTATAAATAAGATAATCTAATTTGAATGTTTCTTAACACTAACTATACCTATAATTTGTATGCAGTGTGGATGGTGGCCTCTTTGTATGCTACATAATGAGCCAATATATCAACCATGAACCTATTAGCTTGACATTGTCGACATAAGATGTAAGGTTGATGAGGGTAGAAATCATAGAGAGATTTGCGATCGAAATTGACCAGTCATGGACAAAACCAATTCAAATACCACCAAAAGAAGAATCAAAAGTATAACAGTAAAAGCACACTAGTGAAAGGAAGACAATGCACACAATGTAATTAGGAATAACGCTTCATTTTTTTTTTTTTTCATACATTGAAGGAAAGATGATATTTGACATATATGTATGTCTTTTTTTGACTAATGTATATTTTATAACTATCAATGGTTAATTATATTTTTTTATAATGCATGCTAAGTGGTGATTGTCAACACAATCCACACAAAGAAAATTGTTTGGAGAAATTTCTCTAGTATAAAGTTACCAAAATTTCATAGAGAAATTTAACTCGTATCATGCCAAGAGGGTGCCTATATGATCATGTAATTTGTAATGCACTGTGTTGGCACAAAACAATCATCAAATTCAAAAAACACAATGCACATAGTAATTTTCTCTACTATTGGCAAATTTCTCTGGATGAATTTGACGTCACAAAACACAATGCACAGAGTAATTTTCTCTGTTAGTGGCAAATTTCTCTGAATGAATTTGACTTGTATTATAAACACACTGCCTATGGTATGTTTCAACAAACACAATGCACATAGTAATTTTCTCTGTTATTGGCAAATTTCTCTGAATGAATTTGACAGGTATTATAAAGGCACTCCCAAAGTATGTTTCTAAAAACACAATACAATAAGTAATTTTCTCTGCTATTTTTAAATTTCTTTTGATGAATTTGATTGGTATTATATACACACTATCCAAAAAGAACATTTTAAAAAACAAAATACACAAAAGTAATTTTCTCTACTACTAGAAAATTTCTTGGATTAATTTGATTAATATTATAAACACACTGCCCAAAGTATATTTCACAAACACAAGTGCATTGATCCATAAATTACAGAAAAAATTTCAAAGAAAATACTAAATACAATGCACAACAGACACGTTATTTTTGTAATAAGATCATTTAACATCCTCAAATGTATTATTCAATCAATAAAATTTATTATCCTCAACTATTTAACAAAGGTTCCTTACATGTTCTCTTATTATGGTGACCAATACTCTCACATCGACTACACTTCATCACCCTTTTAAACTCTCCAGTAGAAGCAATTTTATTATTCTTTGGACTTCCAACTGGTCTTTTACTCAATTGAGGTAAAATCATAGCATCATCAATGCCACACACAGGTTTCTCAACAATTGGAACTAGGCCAATCGAAAACGAGTATGCTTTGACAATATATATCAGCATGAAAAAATGGTTCAACAAATTAATTCAAATTCTTTCCACTCCTAAAAATTGCAACAACAATATGTTGACATGGATACCCATTTATTTCGCATTTTCGACATAAACAAGTTCTCAACCTAAGATTAACCATAATCGAAGGAAAACAATGCACTTCAAACACATTATCAGACGATAAACTCACATTCCATGTCCTCTCATCCATGAAAGCCATCTCCGACAAACTATCCATATGATGACAGAGAACTTTATTCCATTTACTAGAAAGTAGCCTTCTATCAGACCTCATATTCGTGATTTGCAACTATATCGTGTCTACCAAATTTGTTATTGGCAAGTGCCGAGATTTTCGTATCCATATATTGAATGACTCAGCAACATTTGAATGCATTTCTCCATAACGTTTCTCCTCAAAATATGCATCACTCCAATTTTCATATGGTAAACCTCTCAATAAAACACTTACAATGTCTCTTCCCTTACTTTTTAATTCATTTAACTTGAAATAGAACGATACCTTTGTTGGCGCATATGCACATTCTGAAACTTGGATACAATCGTCTCCCTAACCAAATTTGTATTTTCTCATGATCACTTATCCCTTAAATTTCTCTTTAGATGTTCAAGACAAAATCCATGATAGCAATTAGGGAAAAATCTAGCAATTCCTTCTACAATACCACAATGTCAATCTGATATGAAACTTATCACTCTCTCTAATCCCAATACTTTACATAAATATTCAAGGAACCAACATCAATTGTCTTTATTCTCAACATCATCAACGACAAAAGCTATATGAAAAAAACCTACAAAACAAATAGGAAGAAGCATGTTAGATATACACATGTAGAGAAAATTAGAACAATAAACAACCAGAGAAATTTGACATTGCCAAAATCCAAAGAAACTTCACACAGTAGCCAAATCTAGATAAAATTCACATATTGGCAATATCCAGAAAAAATTCACTTAGTGATCAAATACAAAGAAAATTCACTGAAAATTCACACAGTGACAACATCCAAAGAAAATTCACTTAGTCACCAACTCCAGAGAAAATTCACACAATACTAACATCCAGAAAAAATTCACACACTGACCAAATCTAGAAAAAATTTACACAGTGGCACATCTAGAGAAAATTCACACAGTGGCCACCTCTAGAGAAAATTCACACAGTGATCACCTCTAGAGAAAATTTACACAGTAGCCACTTCCAGAGAAAATTCACACAGTAGCCACCTCCAGAGAAAATTCAAAGTGTCAGAGAAAAATCACAAAACATAACCACAAAAATAGAAAATTTACTCAATTCCAACATGTATAGAAAATTCACATACTTAGAGAAAATTATATATATTTACAATTACCTTTATTCTCATATTTCTCCGTTGTAGTGAGCATAACTCCTTTGTATCATCTTTTCAAAAATGTTCCATCAAGAAACAACAATGACCGACAATATTTGAAACCGGCAATGCATGTATGAAAAGCCACAAACATTCTTTTGAAACACTTGTTATCTTCAAAATCTAACTCAAAACGGCTACTTGGATTGTTCTTCAATGCCTCATCAAAATACCACCGTAATTGATCAAATGACAAATAAGAATCCTCATATGTACCACATTTTGCTTTTTCAATCCCCAACCAACCACAGTTATAATTGATTGAGACCCCATACCTGTCTTTCATTTCTTTGACAACATCCATTAGACGAGTTAAAGGTTTTGCACTTACCTCTTCAAGTATTAGCCTATAAACTAAGTTCGAAGTCATCCTGCCATGTTTACTAGTACAAACCGCTACACCACATGTATGTTCATTGTTCAAAGTTCTTATGTAAAAGAACCCATTTATTTTTTCAACTGAAGCATGTACACACCACATACATCCCCTTGATTCCTTATATACACATTCTGTCGTAACCATCAGCTTGTCATTTTTAACATACACAAACTGAAAACCAACCTCAATAGCATACTTGCATAAAACAGTATGGAACTTAACCACGCCACCCTCAAATTTTTGTCCAACACTCGTAATATTATTTCGCCAACTAGCTGACAATAACAGATTTTCTTGGTGAGAATAAAATTTAAAGAGTGAATTCCTTTCAATATCTACGAGCCTATCACATTCACCATGCACAACATCTACCCAATTAGATCCCACTTCATCGTCTTGATCGGAAGTACTATACCTAATAACTAAAACATCAACTATTCAACACCGCGTGCACAAACAACTCTCAACATATTCATCAAATCAATATTATTTCGAACCATACAATTCGAATGGCCCACAATAGAATATGAAATGCACATCGTCTCAGGTTTTAAATTTTTCTATGTTTTATACAAAATGTCAACCAATTCCTCAAAATTCAATTCACATGAAACATAATAACAATAGTACTATTCCCATAGTTGCACAGCAACAACACTGCACTGTCCATCTAAACTGAAAGAAAAAAATCCAAAAAATAACTTGTTCAATATAAAAACACTTCACAATAAAAACATAAAAGTCTAGAGAAATTTCTAATAATTTTATTTTTCTCTGAATTATAATAACAAGCTTATAATTTTCAGAGAAATTTACAAACTTAGATTCACCTTCAAGATAACAAAACCAAAATCACAGAAAAATTAATGAATCCAAAGAAAATCATAGAGAAATTTAATGCTAACTATTAAACACAATCATAGACAAAAATCTCACAGAAGATCTGTTATGAAATTATAAGCTTCTCTGTGATTTTCACTAGACTACAAGCTTACAATTTTCTCTGTGTGATTGTGTAGTATTGGACTCAAATCAAAATCCAGAGAAATTTACGAACTTATATTCACCTTCAAGATAACAAAAACAAAATCACAAAGAAAATTAATGAGTATATAGAAAATCACAGAGAAACATCACAGAGAAAATTAATGAGTCCAAAGAAAATCACGGACAAAATTAATGCTAACTATTAAACACAATCATTGACAAAAATCACAGAGAAGATCTGTTATGAAATTATAATCTTTTGTGTGATTTTCACTAGACTAGAAGCTTACAATTTTATTTGTGATTTTCGTTGGATTATAATAACAAATATACAATTTTCTCTGGAATACAAAGAAAAGTGCAGAATAAATGAAAAGTGCAAAAAAAAAAAAAAAAAAAAAAAAGCACAAAACTTAGGAAAGTGCAGAAAAGCAAAGCCGATCTCCAAACACAAAGAACAAAACTTATCATTGATAAACATGTAACAGAGAACGAAAAATCAACTCCAAAAATCAAAATCAACTCCATTGTCAATAACAAAGAATGAAAAATCAACTTCGAAAAAAAAAAAAAAACACCAAGTTGGCTTTTCTCTCACATTGATCAAAACTGAAAACAAAAACCTAATCCAAAATACACTACAAAAACTTCTCTAAAATCGGAGTCCTTACATGCAAATCAAATGAAAAATCAAAACCTTACACTGATTATTAAACTTATCTGATTCAACTCTAGTGGAAATCTGAGCTTCAACACGACTTCAACTTCTACATAATCAACGAAAATCAACTTCTACACGACTACAAAATCCCTATAAAATCTCCACGAAAATCGACATCATCAAAATCTCCATCGCCAAGTTCATCCCAAAGTAATCTCCTACAAAAATAGCAACGTAATCTTCAGTTTCCAAAATTGAAAGCCACATATATTTTAAAGAATGGTAAAATAGATATTTTATAAACTAAAATAACGTTGAGGGACCTTAGGCATCAAAAAATATTATTGTGGATCTCTCTCCTCATACTAAAAATTGGGTAGGGATCTTAGACCATTTTTCCCTAAAAAAAATATTCAACTAATGCTTTAAAATTATTTTTGATTGTATATTTGGTTAGAACTTTTTTTTAGTTGTTTTGTTTAAAATTTCTTTTTATTTTTTTAAATAAATGTCCAAAGAACTTGTCATTTTGGTCTAAAAAATATAATTTATATATTTAAAAACTATTAAAAACAAATATTTTTTTTTTTTTGTTCAGATAACAAGTGGCAGTTCCCCAAAAAAAAAAAAAAAACACTGTTTCAGTCAACTGACCAGCCGGACGTCCAGGGAGACCCAAAAAATTTTAAAAACTGACTAGGAGGAGCTCTACCAAACGTGTTGTGAAAGGTGTTTTGAAATGTGAGGTTACAATTAGTTTTTGAAAACTCCATCCAAGTCGAGGTTTCGCGTATAGGGGTGGAACTAGGATTCTAGAGCTACACCAAACATAAATTTTCTTACAAGGTGTATGGATATGAGTTTCAACTTGCTCGAGTTACCAATCTAAGAACTAATCACAGACTTTCGCGAATCAAAAAAATAATTAAATCAAATATATATTTGAAAATTTTATTTTTATTCATTAATTTATTTCTGAATATTTATCTTTTGTTCAAAAATTTATGTTCAAACAAAATAAATGATATGTGATGAGATTTCTTTTGATGGGCGAATGGAATTTTTCAAAAAATAATGCTAAATTTTATAGTAGTAGTCCAATAGTTTGAGTGATATTACACTTTTGATTCTCATTTTTTAATATATATATATATATATATATATTTTTGGACAACTTACAGTGGTAGTCCTTATAGTTTATCCATTTTTTTATTTTGATCTCTGTTGTTTCAATTTGATCAATTTTGTCCATGAATTTTACGGATTGTGTCATATTAGTCCAATAAATAACAGTGATTAAGTTTGATGGACGAAAAATCAAATGATGTGTCAATTTGGTACCTGTAGTTTATAAGATGTGTCAATTTAGTTCCTATTGTTTTGACTTTCTTATAAACTATATGAATCAAATTGACACATCATATAAACTACAGGAACCAAATTGACATATCATTTGATTTTCCGTTCATCAAACTTAATCGCCGTTATTTATTAGATTAATATGACACAATTCGTAAAATTCATGGGCAAAATTGATCAAATTGAAACAACATGGACCAAAATGTTAGAATGGGTAAATTACAGGAATCATTTGCATAATTTGTCTTCTTTTTTTTTCTCGTGCTTAGAGGTCCGGCACCACTAATTTTCGATAGGGACTGGCATTGGATTGGAGATGTGTTGTTTGGTCCATTGGGCTCATTTTTTAGTCTCATTTCAATTATTCAAATCGTTCACATTTTAGGATTCGTCAAGTACATTATTTTTTATAAAAAATCAAATTGATCGAATAACTGTAACCATATGTTCGGATTAGTTTAATATAAAAAAAATAGACAGTAAAAAAATAAATAATTCATACAATATTGATTCGAATGCGTGATTTCGAATTGAGTTTTTGTAAGAATAATATACTCGATAAATTTTAAAATATAAATAATTTAAATTATTAAAATAAATTTTAAAAATAAGCTAATAAATCGGATTACACTATCCCATCCAATTCAAACTAAACCGCATCCGATTCTTTTCGATACATATAGTCCCCGCCCCACAAATGCTAGATGAGCCTCAGGAGTAGCCTTTAAAGTCACTTTAAAATAATTATTCGATGAGCAGTGGTTGGGGCCCGAAAATAGGGTGCCCCAATGCTCCTAAACAGAAAATCAAGGTATGAGAAAAAAAATAAAAATAAAAATAAATGTCTAAAATCACGTTGTTTTGGACATTAGGAGCATTAGAGACAGATTTTTTAGGGACAAAAAACATTTCTCTTATTCGACACTCATTTCTTAAGACACTTTTATATTTAAATTTATTTTTTTTCTTTTTTCTTTTTTAACACTTTAATTAATTTCAATCTTATCTTACCAACCCACCCCTTCAACCATCCAGGTCACCTCTCGCCTCTTTCCTTTTGTCACTCTCAGCCCATAGTTCTCTCGTCTTTTAGCTTTCGTTTGACAAAAAAATTTTAGTTCCTTTTTTAAAAATTTTAACTTAGTTAAAAAAGTTTCTCTTAGAATATATTTTTGACTTTTTTATAATGGGTTATTTTAAGAATATGGTTAAAAACCATCTTTCAGCTTTTAATCCATTTAAGTCACATTATCTTTTACATTTTTACATATTTTTAAAAAAAAATCAAAAAATCAACTTTTAACTACCTCTCCAAAACAATCATTTGTCAGAGAAAAAATTAAATAATTATAATTTAAATATAATATTTTATTTTTTTAACTTTTTAATTTATTATAACTTTTAATAATTTAAATTAATCTCAACCATCTTCCCCACCGTCACTCAGTTTCATTTTCTTCCCCTACTTAGCTTACAAGCAAATTAAAAGAGATAGACCAGTAGGGAAAAAAAAATTAGAGAAAAAAAAAATTAGAGAATGAGAGAGCTGCAAGCAGAAAAACAGATAAAGTGTCGTGATTGGAGATATAAATAGAGTTATGAGTATAATCAAATGCTAGTGAAAGAGAGGAGGTTATGGCCAAATTGGGGTTGACATATGTTCGGCTGGGTTGATACAATATAATAAAGAATTTTGTGTTTGTCTAAACTTGATCTGACTTTAATATCGCCCTCTATATTTGTCCAAGTCCAGCCAAAAAAATAATTATAAATCACAAGCTTACTCATCAGGCTCTATGTTAAAAAAATAAAAAAAATAAAATATTTTATAATTAAATTCAATCACACATTATATTTCTTAAATAAATATATTAGCATCATTATAAATTGAAGGATTTTGTGTATAAATTGAAGAATTTCTTAAATAAATCCAATCACACATTATCACAAATGTGAGTTTCAATAAAAATAAAGTTTACATCCCAACAAAAAATATATATTTTAATGTATTATAATTAATTAATTGAATAATGGGCCGGATCGAGTTAAAAATATAAATTCCAAATCTAACCCATTAATATATTAGGTTCAAAATGTTGGCCCAATCTGACCTTATGGGTTAAAACAACCTTTCCAAGTCTTAAAAAATAGGACTGAGTCAAACAGGTTGGGCCGATGAATGAGCCAATGTACAACCCTATAGCCAAAGGAAGAGAGAGATTGGGGCTACCTGTGGGAACTTGTGAACTTAGGATGGCTGACAGAGATAGTAATGGTCACAACCAAGAATGGAGCATGATGGGTCACTGCTATAAGTAGCTCTTTGTTGTGCCTGATATTCCGTTAAAACGATGTCGTTTTGTGATTTTCTTTTTTTTTCTTCTTTTATGTAAAATAAACTCAAACGATACTTGTTTCTCGAGATTGAAAGGTCAAGTTTGGGAAGACTAAATAAGTGCACTTTTTGACTTTTTATGAAATATGAGTTGGGTTTGGGTTGGGTTTGAAGTGATGTGTTAGAGAAGTGATGTGACTTAAATAAGATGATGTGACTTAAATAGGATAGTGACTTTTTGACTTTTTGACTTTTTCTAAACATCCCAAACTTGGCCTTAAAACGATGTCGTTTTATCATTTTCTTTTTTTTCTTCTTCTTTTCTGTAAAATTGTAGGGGGGGTTCAAGGTTATAGAGGTAATTAGAGAGGCAAAACTATGCTAATGGTCCAACAATGGTGGATGTGGCTGGAGAATGAGTGGCAGCAACTATCTGGGAGTTAGAGAGTGTGTAGCTGGGTGAGGGTGAAGCAAATGGCTCAAGGAAAAATGTATGGCAGTACCAAAATGGGCAACATCTCCCCCGAATCCCCAAAATTCCTCTTGTTGAACCTTGGGAAATGGGTCCTATTTATAGGCTTTTCCTTGGTGCCAAGAGGACACCAAGTGGCCAAATAGAGAGAAGACATGTGTCTTAGAGGATCACATGGAATATTCTGCCTTGAGCCACCAAGCTGAAGGCGTCACATGTCTCTCTACATGTACCGTGTACTATCTGTTTGCCTCCATAACTATCTTTTTGAGCCTCAACAAATGTAGTTGCGACGGGAGTGTTTGGCGTTGCAACTCTCTTTGAGCCTCAGTAAGTGCAGTTGCAGCGGAAACGTTTGCCTCTGCACTTGCCTTTTCAACTTAAACCTCAGCAAATGCACTTGCAGTGGTGAACCTTGCCGCTACACTTGTCTTCTCAGTTCTATTTGGCCAATACATACATTCTCAGGACTCCATTAGCCTGCTATCAGCTATGTTTGTGTTCATCTCAGCGAAGCCTCCAACCTTAACCACCTAACCACAAACTCCCCAGTTTTCCAGCGCGAAGGCTACAACCAAGCATGCTATCAGTCATGCTGTGCCTTAATACCAAGCCCAAGGGGGCTTTCTTAGTCCTGCCTGTGCGACTAAGGCAGGTCCATGAACTAGGTAATGAAAAGGGAGTCCCTTATGTTCGGGCTACCCTGCTCCCATCTTCGCGGGATCGCCGTTGTAAAACTGGTATCTCTGGGCCTGCTATCAGCTCCAACCAGTAAGTCTTGGTGTCTGCTATCGGTGCTAAGTTATATGAACTTTGGGGCCTGCTATCAGCCCAAGACTAGTAATGCCTTGGGGTATGCTATCAGTGCCAAGCATTAGCCTTTACTTGCAGAGGGAGGCCTTTTCTCAAAGGCTGTTATCACCTTGGCAGGATATTCCCTTTGCAACTTAGTTGCTACGGTCGTAATTACTGCGGTAGTCATTTACCGAGGCAAGTTTAGACGGCAGGACCGAAAATATATTAGAGATGGCAGCGCCGGCAGAATGCCTCCGCAACTTGGGCACTGCAAGTACTACCTCTGCAACTTAATTGCTTCGGTTTTCTCCTTTCCTCAACAACTCTAGATGGTTGTGATATCGACATTACTTGGAATGGCAGTACTGAGATGAAGTGCCTCCGCAACTTGGCCGTCGTAAGTGTTGCCTCTGCAACTTAGTTGCGTCGGCTTTCTCTTTCCCTCAGCAATTTCAAATGGTGACAGAACCGAAGATATTAGGAATGGCAGCACTGAGGTAAAGTGCCTCAGCAACTTTCCAGCTGCACATGTCCCCTTCGCAACTTCACCGCTGCAGGTGTTGCCTCTGCAACTTGACTTAGGCATTTTCCTTTGTGGAGTCCACTTGGACCTCTGGCGGGTCGGACCTGCTTCAGCTATTGTTAGCCCACTTCCCTTGGATTTTAGCCCATGCTCCTTTTTCATTCATGGTCGCCTCTTTGGGGCGACCTCAGTGCTTAAGCCCATACTTAGTTCGGGGTTTAATTTCTGACCTCTACAAAAATAAATTCAAACGATACTTGTCTCTTGAGATTGAAAAGGATACCTATTGGTCCAAGAAGAGATCTAGGGAGAGACCGCACTCTAAAAAAATATGCAAAATATTATATATTATATTAAAAAGTTTAAAATGATAAAAATTTTCTGGTGACAACTGGAATGAAAGTTGGCGGTGGCTGGTAGTAATGTAAAAATTCAATCTTTTTTTTCCTTATTAATAATTTTATTTGTGAGTATAATAGTATTAAAAAAAAATCATCACATATAAGATAACTAACAATATCTCTGTTGTGTATTTAAAGGCTCTAGCGTTGCCTCAAAGTAATTACCTTGTATTTGAATCTTAGTATTCGTATTGACAAAAGATAAGAACACTCACTACTCTTTATATTTATTTTATATATATATTTTTTTTACAATTCTAAAATTGAGTTTCTAAAAAAATAAAATAATAATAATAAAATAAAAAAGGTCTAGCTTGTCCCCAGTTAGAGATCAAGAGTGGACCCTCTAGTCCAGTTCGTGGGCTCACTTTTGGGCCCCTTTCAATGATTCGAACCGTTCATATTTTAGGATTCGTCAAGTACATCATCCATGTAAAAAATTAAGTTGATCGAATAACGAAAATTATGTATTCGAATCAATTTTGTATAAAAAAATAGACTGTAAAAAAATAAGCGGTTCATGTAAAACTGATTCGAACATTTAGTTTTCTTTATTCGATTGACTTAATTTTTTACATGAATAATATATTCAATAAATTTTAAAATGTGAACGATTTAAATAATCGAAGCGGAGCCTAAAAGTGAACACACGAACCAAAATCTTGATCTCCAATTAAAGACAAGCCGGAGACAAATAAAAAAACACAATGTCAACAGAAAACCATCACAAGTCTTCTACATTTATTACTCACAACAAAAGTTGCATGAAAAACACTACAACATGCATCTCTTAAATGTAGGCAGTACAAGAAAAGTTACGATTTTTATTGTGAAAGTGACGAATTTTTATGATGGTAATTATGATTTATGTGGTGAAAAATTTTAATAGTAAAATTATGATATACATTCTTAAAAAGTATGCTTTTTATGATAAAAATTATATTTTATTATGAGTAAAAATTTATACTTTCTTTATATATATATATATAAAGTATATATCATATGATAGCCTTTCCCCATTTGTATAGGTCATAAACACAAATTTTTACCCTCAAAAAAAAATTATCTATTATATACAAGTTATGAAATTTGTAAAATTAATCATTACAAATATAATAGCTAAATCGTTTTTAATCATAACTAAAAGAAATAATTTTCGAATCATAATCAAAATAATATTATAATTAGTATCTCAATAAATCATAATTAAAGTTAAAATAATATCATAATTAGTATCTCAATAAATCATAATTAAAGTTAAAATAATCTCAATAATATCATAATTAAATTCAACTAAGATTTTGTGCTTTCTATAAACCGCTACTCCTTCCTATAATTACGTTAACAAAATTCCTTGTATTATATATGTAACACGGGTTAACAAAATACACTCCACGCAACTTATGATAGTTTGTGTTAATTAGGGAGAATTGATCAAAATCTCTTTATAAATTTTTTTTTAATACATTAAGAATAAGTATAAAAAAAATTTCTTAAAAGGTATAACACGTATTATTATTATCAAAATATTAAATTTTAAAATAATATATTTTTTTTTTATCTAAATATCGGTTTTTAATCAAATTAATATTTTTAGAATACTCTCAATAAGATCTATCAAATAAGATCCATGATGATTATGAAATTATTTTTAAAAAAAAATTATTACCATTGAAATTGATGTAAACAGTAATATATTATTCTATTTGACAGTAACATGTTACTCTATTTCCCAGTAATATGTTACTCTAGCAATACTGTCTAAAAAAAAAGAAAAGTTTACTTTGTCCTTGATCAATTATGTGCCTCCTCCTTAGGGAGTTTATGAAGCAAAATAAACTGGGTTATATTTTTAACCAAACAAGGGTCAAGGGATTTTGATTAAATTTCTCATAATATAACTTTTGATTTAGATATCAATTTTTAATAAAATTTAAATTTTTAGAATTCTCTCATCAAGTTCTATCAAATAAGATCCACATTGACTATGAAATTCTTTTTTAAAAAATATTATTGTCAAAATTGATGTAAATAATAATATGTTACTTTGTTTGATAATAACATGCTACTCTTTCTCACAGTAACATATTATTCTAATTTATAGTAATAAATTACTCTGGCAATATTGTCCAAGAAAAAAAAAATTATTTTGTCCTTAGTCAATTATGCGTCTCCTCCTTAAGTAGTTTATAAAGCAAAATAAATTAGATTATCATTTTCACCAAATAAGGGTCCAATGAAGGGGTTTTGACTAAATTTTCCTCATATTATTTTAAAGTTTAATATTTTGATAATAGTTATATGTGTTGGACTTTTTAAGATTTTTTTTTTATTTCTTTTTATTTTTAATGCACTAAAGTTTTATTATGAGGGGGTTTTCACAAAATGCTCGTATTAATTATTATAAGACAAAATGTCTTTAATTATTATTACATTTTATATTCTTAAATTGTTGTCAAATTATATATTTAGTATCTGAATTATTGATTATATCTACTAGGTCTTTAAAGTATATAAATCAATGTCTATTTAGTTCTTAAACTATCGATTGAATCAATTAAATCACTATAATAATAAAATCTATTTAGTCCCTAAAAGGATTACAAAAATAAAATATAAGTTCATAAGCATTTTGAATTAGTAAAGTATTGAATCTAGTTAAAATTTTATTTCAAAAAATTTTTAAATTTTTATTCTGTCTTTGGAAAGTGGCGTCAGTCCTTATGGTGAATTTTCTTTATAACGCTAAGGATAATTATCTATATTATTTTCTTGCTTATCTTTTGCAATGGCTACATGTTTGCCTTTATCTAATATTATATGCGAGATTTTGTTTATAATTTTTAGAGGCACTTTTCATAAATCTCTTTTTACCTATTTATGTTCCATTTAATCCACATTATTTTCTTATATTCCAATAAGTCCTATAAGTGTTGTAGTTACCAAAATATCTCTAATAATATTCATATTTACAGTGTGAATATTTCATGATGTGAATATTCATATCGTCAATGTGAATGTTAACACGTCAATGTGAATATTCATATTGTAAAATATGAATGTTCGCATCACCAAATTGCTAACGGTTAAAAAAATATTTATAAGGATAGAAATGTCCATAAAATACTTTAAATATGAGAAATAAGATTTGATAGATCAAATGTTCAAATAATAGGACTTATTAGAATACAAGAATATCTTATAGACTAATTAGAATACAAACACTTGAAAAAAAAATTCTAATAAATCTCCCGGTAATTTTAGAAAATTAATATTTTTAAAATATAATAACTATACTATCAAAAAAAATTGAATTCTCCAAAAAGGACCATTATTTTGGGACTGAGAGAGTAACTTTTTTTGGATTAATTTTAAGGAAGAGAATAATATTAGAGATTCACATATTTAACTCATAAATTTATTTACAATGGTATTGTATAAAAATTGAGTCTTCAATTATTGAGTATAACAAATCAAAAATTAATACGTATCATAACCTATCATTATAAGTAGAATTGTATAAGTTTTTTTTAGAATCTCAAATATTTTCCTAAGAGAAATAACGATACAAGGTAAAAGATGCAAAAAAAAAAAAAAAACATAGTGGGTGCAACGCAAAAAAATTACACAGACAGCTTTTATGTCTATATAATTTCTTTTCGTCTATTTTAAGGGCATGTAATTCTCCCTTGATTTTATAATTTTTATTTAAAAAGTATTAATGTTAATATTTTGTAAGCCTATTACAATATATAATTATGAACCTATTCAGGTTAGAGGTCTAATTTAAAAAAAAAATAAATAGACATATACTTAAATATTTTTGGGTTAAAAGAATATTGATCTGTCCAAAAGACACTTATCATATTTATTTATCTGTTTAAATACCACTTATCTATTTAAATAAATATCACCTATTTGTCTACACGTCACTTATCTATCCAACTATCTATTCAAATGTCACTTATCTATTCATCTATCTGTCCACCTCACCGCCACCAACCACTGTTCAAATATCACTTATTTGTACAAATAAATGTTTCCAATCTATATACGCGTTACCTATTTGTCCAACTATCTATTCAAATGTCACTTATCTAATCCACCTATTTGTCCAATTTCGCCTATCTGTCCACCTCACTCCCACCAACCATTGCTACCGGCCAATACGAATTGTCGTACGCCAACCACTGACTACTTTTTTTTAGTGCCATTGACTTTTTAACAAATCTCCTTATTACCAAAAAATATAATAATAATAATAATAAATAAATAAATAACTAAATAAATAAATAAACATTGGACTAAATAACATATGATCCCATTGGTGTGGACTTTTTCACCAATCAACCCTATAATTATTACCATATAATATCAAATATAATTTTATTAATTAACAAGTGGCCTAAAGACACTAGTTAAGAATGTATTAAGAAAAATACTAAGAACCCAACCATATGGACCAATAATTTACCTCGAATGTGTTTGTGTGATGGGGATTGAATTGACGAAGTGTGGGGTCTGCATATGAAATGAGTATGAGCCATTGATTTCTTTTCTTGATAAATTCTGGGTTGATAAGGGTGGGTTTATAGTATTATTGATGTATTAAATGAACTCAATTACTTCTACTAGTATAGTATAAAAATAAGAAAAAATAGTAAATTATACTTTTCCCCTTTTATGTTTGGACATTTTCCTACTTTCACACTTAAAGTTTATTTTTTCATACCTTAACTTTTCATGTTTTAAGTTTTTTTCAATTTACTCCAAAAGTTAACTTGTGTTCAAAATTAGGCACAAAATGATACACTGAGAACCATGTGACATAAAAATATTTTATTATATATAAGTAACCTTTGACACAAACCTAAATTTCAATGTAATTATATATATTTTTTTATGTTGCGTGCAGTTAATGTGGTATTTTTCGTCTAATTTTGAACAAAAATTAACTTCAAGAGTAAACTGAAAAAAATTGAAATGTAAAGAGTTAAAGTGAAAAAAAAAAAAAAAAAACCTTTAAAGGTCAAAGTGAGAAAGCAACCAAACATAAAAAGGGAAGTGTAATTTATTCAAGAAAAAATGATTAATGTTTGGTTGGAAAGAATAATTATTTTTTTGTAATGAGACTAAAATAACTTCCTTTTTTAGTCTTTTTTTTGGTTACTTTTTAGCTCCATTTTTTGACTATATAATTTTTAAAATTAAAAAATCACTAAAAATGAAAACAAACCAAATTCTATAAATAAAAGAAGCTTACAAAAATTAAATTATTTTTTACTTTTCTAAACATTTAAAAAAAATTCAAAAAATTAAATAGACGATCCACAAAAGTTAAAAAAATAAATTTGAGTCAATTAGAAAAAAATCACTAAAGATGAAAATAAACAGACCTTAATTGAAAAAAAAAAAAAAAAAACAACAACAACAACAACAATAACAACCAACCCCCATAAAGAAGTATTAACATTGGAAGGTAAAAGGAAAGTACAAAAAGAGGGCAAAAATGTTCTACCTGAAATATTATTAACATTAAAAAATTGATTGCATGTTTCACAGAAGTTGAAGAGCACCCAATGGGTGATCAAGAAATCAGTGATGGAGGAAATAGAATTACGTGATAAATATTAGGGTTTGCCATCTTTCAAATTGTCATCTCAACTTGAGAAAGCATTCGGACTTCCTAAATCCATTTTGAGACTTTACAAAATTTGAAATCATAATTGGAGCCGTTAGAGTGAGTGGGTGAGCCAATCACAATGACCAAAAATAAAATAAAATAATTTAGACACTTTGAATAAAATAATACCATCTTATATGATGTGATATTACTGGTTAATAAAAAGCACCAAATGTAATTAGATAGACAACCATTGCGTGGTGAGAGGTGTGGGGATGGTAGTTTAGGATGAGGGTGGGCCATTGAGCTTTTCTGTATTCAATTCCAAATTCTCATTACAAAGAAGATCCACAGTGAAAAATCCACGGTGAACTCCCCCCATCATCATCACCATCACTAATGGTAAAGGCCTTCAGTGATGGTGGAAGACCTTCCCAATTTCTACTTTATCTTCATTTCCCTGTAAATTCAAACTATGAAATCTTGATATCTCAGCTTTTATGTGTCCACATCCAAATTATCATAATAAAGAGGATTCCAAGTACAACAAAACAATCACCATAAAACTAAACAGTTTTGTCATATCGTGATCATCAACAAATGATCACACATGACTATTACCAAAAACCTACCATTCCGATTCAGATATTTGTACAATCAAATTTTCAAAGCATGAACCTGAAACCAATAACAAAACAAGAAACCCGAGTCATCTACAATTTTCCCATTTTGGATGGCAGGAAAACTATAACAGCTGTTGAAACACAAAGCAAAAGAGAAAAATAAATCTAAAACAATAATGCAAACTGTTGCATATTGCAGTTTTTTTCTGTATACCTAAGCTGAACATCACAAATTGGAGAGCTAATATAAATGGGAAAATATGCAAGGCTACAAATTAGGCTTCGACTGCAACAATTTTCAGTCGATCTCAACCATTTTAAGTAAAAAAAGTCAACTCCAATGATGCATCACATGCCAACATATTCCAGGTCTAGCAATAACAGGAATAACACGTTAGGAAACTTACAACGGTACAAAAGCAAAAGGAGTTCAATCTTTTAAGCATGTCACTCACTCTCTTCCACTGTCGTCTTCAATAGCACCTGCTTCTCTAACATCAAGAGCAAAGCTATATTCTTGGTCACAACCCATATAAGAATCACACATGAAATAGAGGGTATAGGTCTTCTTTCCTGCTTCTCCAGGGGCAGCAAAATCAAGCTTGACCTTGGCTTTCCTCTGCAAGGAAACTCTTTTGATGGCAAGCAACTGGTTACTTTTGGTATCACCAACCACAAGCCACCATCCTTCTTCTTTGGTTTTGGGATACCTAGGGGCATCAACGGGTCCCACCTCTGTCCTGCCCTCAAGATCCCGTTCAAGGGTCACCTGCAAACTGACATCATCCCCAGCCCTCACATTGTCACCATCAACCACATCATAGGTCAGATCAATATTCGGGAAACGGTTGCAAACCCGCCAATATCCATCAACTGTGAATCTGACATTTGCAATAGCTCTCGCCTTTCATCATCCTCCATCTCCACCAAATCAAACACTGTCTCTATACTCTTTCCAGGGTTCTCTTGGCATTTCTTAGCCAAATCTTTTGTGAAATGTGGAAGTTGTAAAAGCATGGAATCCCGCTCCCACATGCCCTGGGTTACCATCTGGCTCACTTCCATTGCAAGAAGTGCTAGACTAAGCCACCCGTTGCTGGAAATAACATCAACCATTGCTTGAAGCAGTCTACTAGCAGAAAGGAGCACCTCTCGCTGATCAGAAGCTAGATTCCCACCAACCACATGCCTTGAGAAGTGGGCTTGTAACAGTGCATTAGCCTTTACATGTGGATCTGTGCATTTTGGATTCTCGAAGGAGAACCTCTGGTGATTAATCAATTTTTTAATCAACTCTTCTTCTCCTGGTCGTATTGGCAGTTGTGCATACTCTGAAGCAGCGGGTTAAAATCTCCAAAAGACCCTTCATTTTTGCTTTGGCGGTCAAAGATGAACTAAAACGTTCTATTGTTGTGTAACTGATATAGTAGTATGATGCTATCATGCCAAGGTTCAAAGGAGAGAGCTCAACATCATCCTCAATAGCAACACACTTGCTTGCTTCCAAATTGTTAAGTGTGTTTTCAACAAGCTCTGAAAGGTGATCAGAGAGATGCCTGTGGCTAACACCCTGAAGATTGTAGTAGTTTGGATTCTGAGTAAGCCTCCTATACATAAATGTCCAAGTTAGATAGTCCACAGCATCTTGCTTGTTCTCAATGACTCCAACAACAATCTCAGCATTCAAATTGTCATGCAGGAAATGATGCAAATGGCTTTCAACTGGGAATGCTTCATACAAGAACTTCTTATAGTATTCTTTACGTGGTGCATGGCAAAGAATGACACATTTCCCAGAGT